>JAULAV010007063.1:0-42897 GCA_030789695.1 Scilla litardierei
CCGTCAAAATTAAGTTCAAGTCTCTCCTAAAACTAGGAATAAAACTAGCCTTAAATACAAGCAAAATCGTCCAGAAATTCCTGACAGATTTGCCCCTGGCGCAGCCAAAAACCCTAATTCGCGATACAATCGGACTGCGTCACTCGGCCGAGTGGAACATGTCACTCGGCTGAGTGACAGACCCAATAAAAAACAGAGAATCGGGGATTTTTGGGGGTCTGTCACCCTATCACACTCAGGCGAGTGGGCCTCTTCACTAGGCCAAGTGAACTTCCTTGCTCGGCCGAGTGGGTCTTTTCCAAATTCCAGTAAGTCGGATGATTTTTGGCAGAAAATCCAAGTCAAACTCGGGCGAGTAGATCTTCTTACTCGGCCGAGTGCACTTTCTTGCTTGGCTGAGTGCACTTTGAATCCAAGCAATGTCGTATCCGTTTTACTCGGCCGAGCGCAGTCCTTCACTCCGTCGAGTGAACTCTCTATTCGACCGAGTGAGCTGCTTCTGTGTCTCTTTCTTCTCCTCCTCGCTTCCTCGTCGATTCTATCGAACTTCTTCCTCTTTCGCTCATCATCCAGCACTGCTAGCTCCTCAATAAGGCCATGGGTGATGCTTCGATGCGTGTGAAAGTCCATTGATCTCATTTTTGCTCCAGATCGCTCCATATTTCCTAAAATACGACAAAAACAAGAAATAGTGAAAAGGAATGCGATGTCGTCGAATTATCGTGAAAAATGCAATATGAGCGATCGAAATGACATGAAAACATACAGAAAAAAGGTGTAAAATAAGGAGCGATCAATGTCCGGATATACACCGTAAAAACACTGAAGCCATCTCCATAGAGCCTCAAAGGCAGTTAAATCCTAATATGAAGGAGGTGGTTAAGAAGGAGATCCTTAAACTGCTTGAAGCCGATATCATTTATCCTATTTCTGACAACAGATGGGTTAGCCCTGTTCATGTCGTTCCTAAAAAAGGGGATGACCGTCATAAAAAATGATAAGGGAGAACCTATATCCACACGCACCGTCACGAGTTGGCGGATGTGTATTGATTACATGAAACTGAATAAAGCCACCCATAAAGATCATTACACATTGCCCTTTATCGACCAAATGCTAGAACGCCTCGCCAAACATAAATTATTTTGCTATTTGGATAGGTATTCGGGATTATTTCAGATCCCCTTACATGAAGATGACCAAGAAAAGACTACTTTTACGTGCCCTTATAGTACATATGCTTACCGTAGAATTCGCTTCGGTCTGTGTAATGCCCCTGCCACCTTCCAAAGGTGCATGCCATCCATCTTTTCTGATTATATTGAAAACATCATGGAATTATTCATGGACGATTTTTCTGTATATGGTGGCGAGTTTGATTTATATTTGGCCAATCTTACTAAAGTTCTTAAAAGATGCCAACAAAATAATCTTACTCTTAACTGGGAGAAATGCCATTTTATGGTCACTAAGGGGATAGTTCTTGGGCATCTTATTTCATCTAAGGGGATTGAGGTTGATAAGGGGAAAATTGAGGTATTCGAAAAACTTCCCCCTCCTATTAATGTCAAGGGCATTAGGAGATTTCTTGGTCATGCGGGATTTTATCGCCGCTTTATCAAAGACTTTGCCCTAATAACCCGTCCTCTTAACGCTTTACTCGCTAAAGATGTTCCATTTGTCTTTTCAAGAGATTGTTTGCAAGATTTCAATACACTAAAGAAAGCCCTTATTTCCGTCCCAATCACACAACCGCCGGACTGGAATCTTCCTTTCGAGCTTATGTGTGACGCAAGTGACCAAGCAATCGGAGTGGTACTAGGACAAAGGAAGGACAAAAAGCTTTATGCAATATTTTATGCAAGCAAAACTCTGGACGAGGCACAAAGGATTTACACTACCACTGAAAAGGAGCTCTTGGCGGTTATCTACTCCATTGAGAAGTTTCGCTCTTACCTCCTTGGATCCAAAGTGATTGTGCACACCGATCATGCGGCATTGACGTATCTATTGAGCAAAAAGGAAGCCAAGCCAAGACTAATAAGATGGATACTACTATTGCAAGAATTTGACTTGGAAATCAGAGACAAGAAAGGCACGGACAACGTTGTGGCGAATCACTTGTCCAGGATTATTCGTGACGAAAGGGATGATAGCCTACCGATTGATGACACTTTTGCTGACGAGAGGCTATTCTCCATTAGACCCGGAGAAGTCCCTTGGTATGCAGATTATGTGAATTATTTGGTTTGCGGGATAAAGCCGTGTGGGATGTCCACTCAACAGAAAAGAAGGTTCATGCACGAAGTCCGAAACTATTTCTGGGAAAACCCATATCTCTTCAAGATATGCAAGGATGGTATCATACGGAGGTGTGTTTCAAAGGAAGAGGCCACATCTATCATTTCACATTGCCATGATATGCCTTGCGGGGGACATCATGTCGCCTCTAAAACCACAGCGAAGATATTGCAGTGGGGGTTCTTTTTGCCGATCATGTTCAAGGACACACATGACTTCGTCAAGTATTGCAAATAGATGCCAACGGACGGGGAACATATCCAAACAGAACGAGATGCCAATGAAACCCATTTTGAAAATTGAGCTATTTGATTGTTGGGGAGTGGACTTCATGGGGCCTTTTCCATCAAGTAAAGGAAACAAGTATATTCTATTGGCCATTGACTACGTCTCAAAATGAGTAGAGGCCATTGCAACCCCAACCAATGATGCGAGGGTGGTATCTAAATTCTTCAAGCAAAACATATTCCCATGCTTTGGAGTGCCACATACATTGATAAGCAATGGAGGACGCCACTTCATAGAAAGCTCAAGGCCATGCTAAAGAAGTATGGGGTGAATCATAGAATCGGTATGGCATACCACCCTCAGACGAGTGGACAAGTGGAAGTGTCAAACCGGGAAATTAAGCAAATTCTAAAGAAGACCGTCGACAGATCTAGGAAAGATTGGTCCATGAAATTGAATGATGCACTATGGGCATATCGCACGGCATTTCGAACTCCCATCGGCACCACCCCATACCGGCTAGTTTATGGGAAAGCATGTCATTTGCCGGTAGAGTTTAAACATCGAGCCTATTGGGCAATCAAGACTTTAAATTATAACTACAAGAGTGCGGTATTGCGACGACTCCTTGACATCAATGAGCTTGACGAGATTAGACGGGATGCCTACGAGAGCTCTAGGATTTACAATGAAAGAACAAGAATTCTCCATGACGCGTGCATCACCGTTACAGACTTCAAGGTCAGAGACAATGTACTATTATTCAATTCTAGACTCTGACTCTTTCCCAGAAAGCTAAGGTCACGATGGTCGGGACCTTTCACCATTAGGCACATACAACCGGGAGGAGCCTTCGAGTTAGAGAGAAAAGACGGTGTCACATTTAAGGTAAATAGACAAAGGCTCAAGCTCTATTCAGAGGGAGCCCCCACCGGGAAAGTAAGTAGCATATACCGAATGAAGGGTTGGTCCCAAGATCTTTCGTACCTCCTCGACAAGGTGATTGAAGACGCCATGCCATTTGCCATCGGAGCCAAGCACGATGACGGCATCGAAGAGGGCCAATCTTCTAAAGATGGCGAGATGATGGGAGACCTGTCGGACCCTCTTATAGACAAGGAGAAGGACGATGCTGATGTCGTCAAGATTAGAGAGCTATGCAAGCTCTCTACGACGAAGCATATGAAGAAAGTTCCACCGGACATCAAATCTTCGCCGTCGGCCAAGAAAAAGGACGTTAAAAGCTCAAGCTTGGGGGACTCATCCCCCACTACTACCCATGATGAAGGAGAGCCGAGGAATGCCAATGAACATCAACAACTAAATCCAAGTGGCCTTTCCGACAAGTTTGATGTGCGCATCTCACATGCGTCGAACATCGAGCTTTAAACATGTATCTTAAGGGGTCGAGCTCAAGACCTTAAATGAGTGCTTGTCGGGAGGAAACCCGACGATTCTATCTTATTTTTAGTTATATTTTTCCTTTTATTTTTGTTTTAGATCTTTATTAGTGTTTAGAGTCAATTGTCGAAGAGAAAAACCTGACAACATGCAATATTTTTCATTGCATGAGATGGATAATAAGGAACCATTTGAATGGAGGATGACCATGGCAAAGGAGAGCACCCCAGGGATGTGCTTAGGCATCAGGAGGAGGAAGAAACTGACGGGGAAACGAAAATCAGAAAGTGGAGAAAAAACAGAGAGTTGGAGCTGAAATTAGCAGCCCACTCGGCCGAATGACTTTGTCACTCGGTCGAGTAGGGTACTGATCAGGGAAGATTCGAAAAACCCATCTCTGTCATTTATATGCTACTCGGCCGAGTGACTTTGTCACTCGACCGAGTGAAACAAACACTTTTAGAACTTGAAGAGCTCTAAGTGGCCTTGCCCCTCGGCCGAGTGACTTTTGTCTACTCGCCCGAGTGGGAAGTGTCGCTCGGCCGAGTCGGTACTTCCACGAGAATTTTTGAAAACTTTTTAAAACTGAGCCACTCGGCCAAACAGCCACACCACTCAGCCGAGTGACCCATCTTATATATTCAACAGCTCGCGGCCAAAAATCACAAAATTCCCAAATTTTCCTAGCTTTTGCCCGAGCCTTTCCCGATTTCCCCGAGCACCCCTTCATTCGCCCGAGCCGCATTGACCCTCCGCCCGAGTCGGCGACCCCGTGCCGCCATCCCCGCCCTCCGACCGCCGTCGTCGGTGCCTAGTCCGTCGCTGGCCATCCCCCATTTCTCCATTTCTCCACTTCGTAAGCCCAGCTCAGCCCCGAATCGAAATTAATCTTTATATACCTCTATTACTCTTGATTTTACCACAAACCTATTGATATTCATTGCTAATTTGTCAATTTGTGTTTCAGGACAGCTTGGAGGAGAATCAAGGGCTGATTCGGAGCTTTTCGGAGGAGGTGTTTCTCTGCACACATCCATAGCTTGCATTCTCATCGTGCTTGGGTACACTCGCTTCTTTTATATAGCACTTCGCATTGGGTAGGCATCTCACGGCGCACATGCCTCTACGGACTAGATCACGCTCGCGGGTACCCGCCTCAAAGAGAAAGAGGACTAGCAATCCTAGCTCCTCTTCCGCTAGAGCAGACTCCCCGCCACCTAGCCTGCCACCACCCACACTCCCGCCTTCTACCACACATATTCCACTACCACCGTCACAGCCCGTCCCCGCTTTCGACATGATGGAGATCACTTTTCGAGACTACCACAGCACGTCCGATTCGAGAGGATCTCCCATCGTTTGATTGTCCCCTCTAGATTTGAGCACATAGCAGATTTTGAGCGCCTAGGGGTATTTGAGGGCGTACTCCAGTTGTATGACAACGTAGGGTGGCATGACTTTTTGTCGGTGTCGACGGATATTTACATCCGTCCGACACTCGAGGTCCTTATCTCCATTCGTCAAACTCGGGGGGGGGGGGGGGGGGGGGGGGTTGCTCATTTAGATTGATGGATCGTGAGTGCGAGATTACACTCGACATGCTCTGAGCCTATTTTCAATGGTCCCCTGTCCCGGGCACCTCTCGTGCTTATGGACCCACGCACATTCCCCCGCTGTCATTTGATACTCATGCCTTCTGGACACTCATCATGGGATCACCTTTAGCCTTTGACCCGAGCCGGGCCAAGGCCTCCGCTATCGTCCACACATGCCTCTGCATTGCTCAGCGCCTTATGGCGACCACTGTTCTAGCGAGGTATGAGCCTGGGACGATATCTACGCCCGAGCTTTACATGCTCTACGCGATGACTAGAGCGAGAGCCTTCGAGGCCAGTGGAGACGTCTTACTCCCTGCCATTCAGATAGATATATCCAATTGGTAGCTAGTTGGTTGACGTGCACTTATATTTCATATATTCACGCACATCTTCTTTTGTGTTTTTTCGTTATTTTCCGCCGTCCCATATCCGTTTTCTCGTATTTTCTAGTTTTCTTTCACTTCTCCGTGTTTTTGCGTGTTTGCAGGAGTTTGCCAGCATAGGGGACACATAACGAAGATATCATAAGTCCCCAGAGCGACGGGAGGAGTCACGCGTGATCCAGGGGGTCAAACGACCAATATTTCTATCTTTCAGCCCCCCACCCGATCGGTTGATACTTCAACCGATCGGGTGATGCACGCGTGCACGACCCGGACATCCGCTGAAGCAAAGTGAGCATCAACCGACCGGGTCAATGACCGGTTCAGCCCAACAGACTTCTCATTAAATTGAAGCTGAATTCCAAATGATCGGGTGACCTTCACCCGATCGGTTCATCTGTAGCTGATTCCCCCAAGAGACGACCCGGAGAGCTCACCCGACGGCCAGCTGACCGTGCCAAAACGTCGCAAGTCTCTGTCTTTTGGGCGATGTTTTCCAACCGATTGGTTGATTTATCAACCGATCGGTTCACCCGATGACCGCAAGATCCAAACGACGAGCCGCTTGCGCCAACCGACTGTGTCGAGTGACCGGGTGAAGTTTCCGAAGACCACTGCCGAAGAACGAAGCAGGTCACCCGATTGGTTGATACTTCAACCGATCGGGTGACGTCATAATCTATATATATAAGCCCTAGGTTTTCAGAAACAAAAGCTGATTATTTTTTTTGTCTTTTTTCCCTCTTGTGACGGTTGGAATTTTTTGGTTATTTGTAAGTGTTCAGATCTTTGTCAAACTTTGATATTATCTTAATTGCATTACTACTACCGCATTTCAATTCCTGATTATGTTTTAACGGTCGATTTTCATTTAGATCGCTTTTTAGCTATAATGTGTGAGTAGTTCCCTAATCTGGGATTTTGGTGGAAACCCCTTCATGGGTTCTCCCGAATGCGTCCGTAGGACTAGGATATCGATAGAGACTAGGAATCTATTGGTTATGCGAGGTGTTGTATTTTCATCGACAGGAAAAAGACCGCCTTTGATCGTTGGGCCAAGGGGGAATACACTTGGCGGTTGACTCCCTAGCCATAGCTCACGCCCTTAGCGTAGACATCGAATCCTTGTGCGCAGGAGCGGCAGGACGAGATGTTGGGAGTTATCATTGCGAGCTTAGTGCTCCCGGAGTCGGTCAGTGTTAATAGACATGAGATTGCCCACTGACCGAATCCAGGTAGTCCGGTGTATCATCATGGGCACCGACCGTAATATCGGGCCCATTGGATGCTGGTTTCACTCTTAGAGGCAATGTCTCACCACTAAATCCTAATTTCGATCGTTATCCTATCCGCCAGTCGTAATAGCGAGAACACATGATAGGGTAAAAACCGAAGTCCTGGGTTTCCTTTTATATTGTTTAACCTCATATCTACATTTCGTGACAACCCAACCACCGATTCGGGCTAGCTCACCCCTAGGGTGAATTGGTTCCTTTCTGAAACAAGCACAACCACACCTCCCTGTGTTCGACCCCAAGCCACACTACAACACCGTGCGCTTGCGGTATAAATATTTTAAATCTCACGTCCCCCATCTTATTGCACACTTGCACGATCGATCACGAAAACCGGGGGGGGGGACATCAAGCTTTATGGCGCCGTTGCCGGGGAGGCAACGTTCTTGTTATTTTTCTATCTTTTTGAACCCATGAGTCTAGCTCACATCTCTATCTCGTGATAATTTTCGCATTCTTCTTTTTCACTTTTATTCTCTTATTTTTATTTTTTATTTTTATCTATTTCTTTCCCACTTTTGCTTCACGGGTGTTTGTTGCTTTTAATGCACATGAACACAAGGAGTCTTGATGACTTGATTCCTATTGATCCTGAGATAAACGCCACCCTGAGGCGTCTGGCCGCAGAGAAGAGAAGAAGAGAAGAGTATAAAGCCATGGGGAGAATACCCCACCGTATAAATCCCTGCTGGAGTACTCGATGCCATCCATCGAGTCCACCTCCTCCATCCGACCTCCTGCTATTACGGCACAGAGCTTCAAGCTCAAGCCGTCCTTAGTGATGTGGATCCAGCAGGATCAATTCTCTGGGACACCCATGGAAAGCCCTATCGAACATCTGGACTCCTTCTTAGAGAAGTGTGACACATTCCGGATTAATGGTGTCACAGCTGAAGCAATCCGTCTGAAGTTATTCCCCTTCTCTCTGCGGGATAAGGCCAAGCAGTGGCTTAGGGAAAAGAACCCGAACACCTTCAACACCTGGGAGAAGCTCTCGAATGCATTCTTGACTAAATTCTTCCCTCCGGGAAAAACGATGAAGCCGAGGAGTGAGATCTCCTCCTTCTCACAGGCCAGCCACAAGTCCCTGCATGAAGCTTGGACGAGATACAAAGAAATGCAGCGGATATGCCCTCATCACGAGCTTCCTAAGTGGCAGATTATAAATCTGTTTTATAATGGATTGAGGGACGACTTGAAGTCTTCGATGGACGCGTCGGCTGGAGGGTCCTTTATGTCTAGGAGTGAAGAAGATGACGGACAAATTCTTGAAAACATGGCATCGAACAATGAACGGTGGTGTGACGAACGAGCCACACCTAGATCTGGGGGTATCCACAGGGTCGAGGACATCGACAAATTATCCAACAAGTTTGACTTACTGTCGACCCAGATCTCTGCACTGATGGTAGGAGCCGGTGGTGCCGGTACACAACATATTGCGGCGGTGGAAGCAGAAGTCATGGGAGACTTCGAAGGTGGTGACATCTCACCACCGGTGGACCAAGCGAGTGCACTATTCTATAATCCTACAAGAAATGCACCGTATCCACCACGGACTATCTCCAATCCGTCATACTCTCCAAATAACCGGAACCACCCCAATCTTAGCTACCGGGCGCCTTATCAGCAACCGCAACCACAAGTATATCAGCCACCTAGGCAACAACAGTAGCAGTTTCAGCAGCAGTAGCCCCCACAATCTTACCAGCAGTATCCACCAAGGAACCAGCAGCCCATGCAGCAGCAGTCGTACGGCCAGCAGCGTGCTATCTCTCCGGTAGAGTCCCTCTTGACTCAATACATCACGAACCAGGAAAAGATCAATTTGAAGCTGGAAATGGGGCAGAGGGCACTCACTAACCAGGTAACCCAGCTGGGGTTGCAGGTGGTGAACCTCCAAAGGTCCCAAAATCTATTGCCGCCACAACCGGAAGTGAACCCAAGGGGGGCGAACTAGACCTTGGCACTAACGCAAGAGCAGGCGAACGTGTCTGCTATCGTCTTGAGAAGAGGAACACAAATCCCCACAAGAGTGTCCGCCAAAGAACCGGAAGCACCGTTGGTCGTAGAACGACCAATTGAAAAAGCCAATGACAACGGTGCTTCGTCGCCAAATACTACGACTCTGGAGGGAGTCCGTGAAGAGGAGAAGAAGAAGGACGAGGAAGGGAGCCTCAAAGTATCCAAGCCCGTTGTGCCTTTTCCACAATGACTGGCCCAAGCAAAGATAGACGAAAAATACGGCAAGTTCTTTGCCATGGTCAAGGATTTAAGCTTGCAAATCCCCTTCCTCGAAGCTATTGAGACAATTCCCTCCTACGCAAAATTTTTAAAGGATTTGGTGACGAGAGGGTCCATGAAGGAAAAGGTCGTTCTAACGGCGGAATGCAGCGCTCTCATTCAGAGAGCGAATCTGCCCAAGCTAAAAGATCTGGGAAGTTTCTCCATCCCTTGTTCAATTGGGGAAGTGAAAATACATAGGGCGCTCGTGGATTTAGGAGCGAGCGTCAGTTTAATGCCCCTATCACTATACAGGAGGATAAGGATGGGAGACCTGGAGCCCACGGGTATGACACTTCAATTAGCCGATAGAACGGTTAAATACCCGGTGGGAATAGTAGACGACCTACCTGTTGATGTCAGTGGAGTGCAAGTGCAGGTGGACTTCGTGGTGATGGACATGCCTGAAGATACCCATATACCCATCATCCTTGGACGGCCCTTCATGGCCACCGCCGGCGTGCTAATAGACGTGAAGAAAGGGAAGCTTTCCCTTAACGCCGGCAACGAAAAGGTCGAGTTCAACTTGGGGTTGTCGATGAAGCACCCCAACCCCCGGATGATCCAGGTTACAATATACTGGATATAGAAGAAGAAAGAGTTGTGGAAGCCGGGGCCTGGGAAATTCTTTCAAGGAATCCCCCCGATAGCTTGGGAGACCTTGAAGAACATGTCGGTCTGAAGAAAGATGATGTTGCTGAGAAAGCGGGTGTGTCACATACGATCCCTCCTGAATTCCAAAAGTCTCCTCCGACAAGGAGAAAAGGAAAGGAGCCCATGGGGCTCACCGGAGACGAGATCCGGATCTTGAAAAGAGTGGCGGTGGACGCCAATATAAGGGAGAAGCCCCCTGATACCATCAACGGAGGGAGGACCATCGAAGAAGTCTTTTTATCGCCGCTGCTGGTACCGGAGACCACCGCTCAAAAATCTGAAGGGATGCCAAACTTAGGGCATCACCCCCATCGACCTTGAAGATCATCTACGGGCGTCGAGCAAATGACGTTAAACAAAAACGCTTCATGGGAGGCAACCCATGCTCTAAACTTTTATCTTTGTTTTGGGATTATTTTTAGCTTTATTTTTCTTATTTTAATAAATAAATCCAGCCACGGGAACTTTCGTCGAGAGACTTAGGCCATTTGTGAATTTTTGCAGAAAACAAGTCCTCACCCGATCGGTTGACCACTCAACCGATCAGGTGAGATGTATCAGACAATGGCTGTATCTGTTCTCCAGCAAACCGGTCAGGTGAAGCAAGCTGAGGCCAGATGGCTGACCGTGTGGGAACGGTTGAAGTCTCGAAAAATTTGGGATTTAATCAACCGATGTGGTCGGGTGACCGACCAGGTGAGCAGCACTAAATTCTCAGAAAAAAACAGTGAAGCGGCCAACCGATCGGGTGATTATTCACCCGATCGGTTCGCTTGTAGCCTCTTTTCAACGAAATTTTCGACCTAATAATCAACCGATCGATTGAAAACTCACCCGATCGGTTCGACTTAAACCCTATAAATACCCCCTGCCCTCACCCGTTCATTTCTCTCACCCGATTTCGTTTTCCCTCGCCGTTTCAACTTCCTCTTCCTCCAAACGGCCTCGTTCTTCCCTCAACCGACCACAAACCCCCCCAATCAATCTCTCCACTCCCTATCTCCTTTCCCCCATTGATCGCTCTTTCTCTCCATCTTCGTTTTAACCCCATCCAAACCCTAGATTTCCGCCCGACACCCCCTATATTCGAAAATTTGTTGAAAAGAAACGCCGCGGCTTCCCACTCCATCTCATTGCGCTGTGTTAGGTGATCTACGAGCAAGGATCATCATCTCTACTGGGTAACTTCGCTCCTTAGCTCCATTTTCAATTTTGCCCTAGTTTAAATATTTCGCTCAATTGCATGTGTTCGTGTGCATTCATCACATCTTGCATACACTCACACACACACTCACTCACATGGCCCGGGATCAAGATAAGGGTAAGGGTATTATGCGAGAGGAGGGGTCGTCTCGCAAGAGACGCAAGACCACATGACCACCACACTCACGCCCTCCTCCTGCACAGCCTGCACAACCCCTACCCCAGCCCCAATCTATCATCCCAGCTGAGGACCCAATGATGAGCCCGTGTGGCTACCGTTTTAGGAGTCAAGAGCAAAAAGATTTTTACAATAGACTCGATGCACGAGGGGCACCTATCAACCAAATTTACCCATGCTTTCTTATTTTTGTGTGTGCTGCATATGTATGGTAGTTCTTATTTTTCCTTTATCCTTTTTGCTAGAGATGAATTTTCTGTGATGATGATGACGTGGAATTAGCTTACCTCTATATGCATATTATCTTGTCATGCCATCGTTTTTATTTCAGATATCACATGCTATACTTTGCCATGCATTCGAAATAGTAACCTTGCACCTTTATTATATGAATGTGAATGAAATTCTACCATTAGCTGAGTCTGATGATTTATATTGTATACTTTTCATAGAAAACACACCAAGCTTCATGCATTAATTGCCTATATTTGGAGTACTGCTTTACTTGTCTGCTATCACTTCTTATTGCATGAAAATTGTACGCTTGACTTTCAGGTTGATTGAATGTATGCCATTTTGATATGACGGGATTAGTTTACTTTCTGAAATCAAACTGATTAGATTACATTACTCTGCTGAAAGTTGTCGTGCACATTCTAAAGAGTGAACTGAGCGTTGCATAATTTTCTTTCTCCACATATCTTGAATCATTGGTGAATCTCCCTTTAGCAAATCCTTATTGGCATCTTCCCCTTGCTATAAAGTCCATGCTCCAATACACAAAATCAAAAGAAAAAATACATGCTTATTTCTCTATCTTTGATTTGGGATTCTTATTGCGTATATGACTTGACAAAAAAAAGAGAAAAAAGAGAAAAAAGAAAAAGAAAGCAGAAAACGAAAACAAAAATAAGCTCATTTGTATATACATGATCACATTTCTTTCTTTCTTTCTTTCTTCCCTCTTTTATTTTTATTTTTCT
The DNA here is from genome assembly GCA_030789695.1 of Scilla litardierei. Lineage (NCBI taxonomy): Eukaryota > Viridiplantae > Streptophyta > Magnoliopsida > Asparagales > Asparagaceae > Scilla > Scilla litardierei. Next base: position 12,508 of record JAULAV010007063.1, read on the forward strand.
TAGAGCTTCAAAAATGGGGAAAAGTTGTATTATTCTATTTGATGCCACCACGCTTATAGATAAGCTTGGGGGAGAGGACCCAATGATGTGTGTGAGAGTGACTACTTGTCTGTGCATGACGACCTAAGCTAGGTAATTTTCTATACTCAGAGATATTACTAGGAGTACTACGAAGTCCAAGAATTGAAATTTGGCATGCATTTCATGAATACCACTTCTTTCTATTCTTATTGCTCCATATTGTGTGATACCTCTTATACTACAAATAGAAAGCGATCAATTGAAAAGTGTGCGATCTATGATTATGTATATTACTTTAGATGCTTCAGATGATGCTAATTCTAGAATGATTTCATATTTCATATCGTTTTGATATTCTTGGGTTTCTATATCGAATGCATACATATATATGATCATGATATAGAGATAAAAATCTCTGGCATGTTTTTATTCGTCGTATGCTATTTGAGTAAGCAAGTCCACGTCCTGAGAAAATGATCTAGCACCTCCCTCTTCGTTTTCTTTTATATCTACTTTTTCCTTTTTCCTTGTTTTTACCCGCCGGGTTCGCCTTTTTACTTATCTTCCTCGAAGACGAGTAAGAGGTAAGCTTGGGGTATTTTGATCGCTCCTTATTTTACACCTTTTTTCTGCATGTTTTCTTGTCATTTCGATCGTCCATATTGCGTTTTTCACGATTATTCGACGATATCGCGTTGCTTTTCACTATTTCTTGTTTTTGTCGTATTTCAGGAAATATGGAGCTATCTGGAGCAAAAATGAGATCAAGGGACTTTCACGCGTATCGAAGCATCACCCACGGTTTTATTGAGGAGCTAGCAGCGCTATATGATGAGCGGAAGAGGAAGAAGTTCGATAGAATCGACGAGAAAGCGAGGAGGAGAAGAAAGAGCCACAGAAGCAGCTCACTCGGCCAAACAGAAAGTTCACTCGGCCGAGTGAAGGTCTGCGCTCGACCAAGTAAAATGGATACGACATTTCTTGGATTCAAAGTGCACTCAGCCGAGCAAGAAAGTTCACTCGGCCGAGTAAGAAGATCTACTCGCCCGAGTCTGACAGGGATTTTCTCCCAAAAATCATCCGACTTACTGGAATTTGGAGAAGACCCACTCGGCCGAGCAAGAAAGTTCACTCGGCCGAGTGAAGAAGCCTGCTCGTTCGAGTGTGACAGTGTGACAGACCCCCAAAAATCCCCGATTCTCTGTTTTTTATTAGGTCTGTCACTCAGCCGAGTGACATGTTCCACTCGGCCGAGTGACGCAGTCCGACTGTGTTGTGAATTAGGGTTTTTGGCTGCGCCAAGGGCAAATTTGTTAGGAATTTCTGGACGATTTTGACTTGTATTTAAGGCTAGTTTTATTCCTAGTTTTAGGAGAGACTTGAACTTAATTTTGACGGCTATTCTTATTGTAATTCTCAGCTGGAGATCAAAGACGCGCAATTTGGTTTGTTCTTTTTGTCTAAAATTCTAGTTTTTATGAATTGTTTTCTTTCTACAATGAATTATGCTATGATCTTATTTGTTATTTCTGAGATTTCTATGATGAATTATGAGTAGTTTCGTCGTTCTAGGGCATGGGGATGAACCCTATGGACCCGATCTTAGAATTGTGATGAATGAATTGAATTGTTGCTAGAATTGATAAATGGTTAGGTTTTGATTGATTTACTACGAGTAGCTAGGAATTTCCATCGATTGGGATTTGCAAGAGATTGGATTTCAATCGATGTGAAGGCCCAGATATTCGCTTTAGGCTTATAATTGAAATTCTCTAGATTTGGTTTGCAAGAGATTAGTCCAAAGCTAGGATTTTTATTATAAATCTATACTCATATTCGTTTGCAAGAGATTGGACGAATACGAACTATCATAACCTAGATTGTAGCTCGAGTTTGCACGAGAGTGGGCTTGAGGTGCGATTGGACGATGATGTCGTCTTCATGCTGGTGGCTTAGGTTAGGGTTTGCACGAGAGTAGGCCCTAATCTTGGTTGCTATAGACCGGCAGTAGCGAGAGAGCGTGAGCTTGGTTCTACATTTAGTTACGACTAGTTCACCATAATTCAAGCCTGGCAACATTGAGATTCATGATCCACAAGGGTAAATGACGATCTGTAGTGGGATTCCCTAGCCCTAGACGCTTTTATTATATAGAGTTCTATTTGCTATTTGAACGAAAATGACATTGTTATCCAAACCATTCTATTCTACCATCCATAGCTAGGTGATCAAGATAGAGTACTGTCATTTGTCATCCATGTGTTCGATACCCGCTAGCCACTTCACCGTGAGCTTGCGGTAAGACTACAGTCATTTTCCAGGTGTATATCCAGACGCGATCATATGCTCAATAAAATATGTGAAGAAACTAAATTTTTCATGCAAACAATATCATGCATGTGATCTAAAAATGTATACTCAGTTAACATGAACTGAAACATATATGATGTATACACATGTTATTTATATGTTGCAGGAATTCAAATAATTTCATCGCCGACATATAGTTATGTTACAGGCAATAAAAAATATATCATAGAGATTTTAGCATACTAAATAAAATGTGCATCACAGAACATAGGATATGCACCAGGAAAATATAGTTTTCATCACAGGTAGGGAGTATTATTAATCACAAATAAATTCATGCTACAGGCAATGAAGTTATGCAACATCACAGGCATTTCAATGGAATAAAATATTTTTGTTTAATAATTAATTGGACCACGTAGAAACATCATTACCTGTTAGGTTAGTTAACTAACGACAGAGCGGTCTCAGGATCATCATAATTATTAAACGTGAATAATAATAATATAATCCAATATGAAAAATGCAATTGGTGATGAAATAACATAGAATCGACCTGAAATTAATTTAAAAAATGGATCAATAATTTTAATATGCCCTTTGTTAAAAAATATGTGGAAAACCCTAATTAGGGTTTTGTGGCAACGGCCGCAAACGGGAGCGCCACGGGGGGCGGCGACTGCGGCCGAAGGCGGAGGCACGCGTGGGGTGACTGCAGGTCATGACGGCACGGTGCGGGGGACGGCTGCAAGTCGAGCGGCATGCGTGTTTCGACTGCAGGTCACGTTGGCGAGCGCGACAAGCGCACGCGGAGTGACTGCAGGTCGCGACGGTGGTGGGCGTATGCGGGCTACGATAGGCCGCCCGGCGAGGCACGTGGGGGGAGCGTGCGAGTGGCGCGCACGGTGGGAGAGCGTGGCGAGCACGTGCAGGGCGACTGCAGGTCGCGACGGGCGAGTGCGGGCTGCGCGTGCAGCGAGTGTGTGTGGGCGACGACAGGCCGCCCAGCGAGCCGTGTGAGAGGCGCTCGCGGGCCATCCACGTGCCATGCACGACGAGGCACGTGGGCGGTGCATGCGGCGGGTGTGCGAGGGCGACGACAGGCCGTACGAGGTCGCGTGCGTAGGGAGGGGGCATCAATCCCTCTAGATCCATAGATTTCAAAGGACAAAACCAGATTTTTTATTGTAAAAATACAATTTTTAATCTTTGAATCAACATTCTTTACCGTAAAAATTTGATTTTTAATGTTAAAAAGTCGAATTTTCATCCAAAAATGATTTAAAAGTTTTTTTATAGAGATCTATGTTTAAAAATATGATTTTTCATACAGATCTAGGTAGAAAAGTAGATCTAATAGAAAAACAACACAGATCCCTCATCATGCGCATGAAAAATTAGATCTAGAGAATATAGATGATTACATATAGATCCTACCAATCAGATCTAGCGAAGTTTGGAGAAGAAATCCCAATCCACGTCCTCGTGATTCGTCCGTCGGCAGAGGTTCGGCTCAGCTGACGAGCGTGCTGATAACGTGTTATGAAGGTAACTGCTACTGAACTCGTAGCCCTATATTTATAGAAAAGTAACGTAATGAGTGGATACCCAATAGGCCCAATGGGCCCTATTCATAACAGATCTATAGTAATTGACTTCTAAATATAGAGAAATAAGATAATGATTTTTAGATGAAATTCAAAAGTCAATGAATAAATAAAGTAACAACTCTATGTAGATAAGGAATAATGAGATGAAAAATTACTTTTGAAAATTTTAATAGACTAATGTGTATATGTAGTCAGTGCATAAAAAATTTTCACATTGCACATATACACTTTCTATTTTGTTTTATATACTTTTTTCGGATGTGTTATACATATCATGGATGAACAACATACCAAATATCAACTGAATCCAACGGTATTTGACCCTTGATCCACTTGATACAAATTCAACGGTTGCAAAACAATAGAACTTTTTGTAACAAATGGATCAAGGGTCAAGTTCGCCAAGAGTTCATCCAGAATGTGTAGAACAATCATACAAAATAAATTTCAACAAAATTGGTGAATGTGGATATTTTATAATGTCAACGTAGGAAATTTCCTGTGCTGACAACACAATTTATTATGCTGACAGCACATATCCAATTTCCTCAATAAGGAATTGATCAACATTCAATAGGAATTTCAATACATGTATATGGATAAATCTAACAATTTATCAAAATGGTACAAACATCAAAAGTATGGTTCTTGAACTTAACATGCGTAGTTTGAACTATGATTAATAAAAGATAAGATCTCATGGTATGCGATAAATTCATTTGATATTCTAAAGCTTTCTTAATATGAAATTGAATCAATGAAAAAGGAAAATTAGGACAATAAATGATTACTAAAATTTTGTTCCAATATTGTGATTGCATTCTCATCATAACAATATGAACCTATTCCTAAAAAGAATATACTAATACAAGATCTTCAACCGTGAATGTATGTATTATTATTCTTCCCGATGTAGAATAGCTCCATATAGGTTTAATAGACATGTATGTGTAGGAGTACATAATTCCATTATTCTCTATTGGATATATACATTCAAGATCATGTTTTGCCACCCTCTAGTATAATATGTCTTATCAGAAACTAATGCCCTCAAATAGGTTATTAATACTACAATCTTGATTTGTTTTATTACTCAAAACATATGGTCCCACAATTATTTAATTTAGAATGCTTGTATCATATGTGTTCATGGAAGGAGTGGTATGAGAGGTATAAACCAAAGAAGGTAATGATGGTTTTAGCAGATAGTAATAGTTTTATGGTGAATGAACATGGCTCAGTAAGATTGAGAATATTTGATTGGAGTGTAAAGATAACCATAGACATAAGACATCTAGCAATGTAGGAAAAGAATCTCATCTCACTTAGTAAGCATATTTGAAAGGCTTCAAAGCTATTATGCAAGAAGAATTGAGAAGAATTTTTTAGTATAGTAGCTATCACAATGAAATGGAAAATGAAATCGACATGCCATGATACACCCCCCCAAATGGGCCGCAAATATGCAGGCCGACCGCTAGGCCCAAAACCACGCCGGGCTCTGGCCCAAATGGGCCCAGAGGCGGGACAGGGTGTAGCGGCCCAAGACTGCCATCTGACAGCCGGTTGACCCTGCTCGATGGGGGAAACCCTCTCCAGATCGTGTCCACCTTGATCACCATTGAAGCCGTCATTACGTTGCGTTGATTGCCATTCAAGGTACCATCAATGCGGGCAGGCACAGATGGAGGAATGATAAACACCATGAAGGAGTTGACATGCAGGAATCCTATAAGAGACTCGAAGATCAGAACACAAAGGGACCAAATTTTGGATACTTGACACCCAGGTATACCGAATCCTCTCAGACATTCTTTCACCTCATTATTCTCCCACATAGCTCGGCCGAGAACTCGTGCTTTGTCTCTTCGTGAGCCAAGCTCGGTTCCATCGAAGCACCTTTCAGCTAAGGTCTGACTTAGGCATTGGAGGGGACTTGGTCGGAACCAAGGTCCAACCCCCATGACGAGCTATTCATTTTGCAGATCTGAAGAGACTTCACTTAGCCAAAGCTTCCCTTTGGCGTACCATCGCTCGGATACAAATGCCATCGTGCCAGAGCCCGTTCGACCGAACGATTCCGAAGGCTGTCAACCTGTCGAAGCTACCCTTCGATGCATTATCGCTAGGACCCATGCCTTCCCGCACAAGCGAACGCTCGGCCGACCGACCCCGAGAGCCATCCCCATCTCTCAAAGACCGTGACGACACTCGGACCTCCATACTACCAATCAGCGATGAGAAAATACCTCGAAACATCTGGTACCATCTGTGGGAACGAGATCACCACCCACGTCATCCATAATAACCGACATGGACCAGCACAACAACGTAGGGCCCTGCATGCCACCCATCCACGAAGAGGGCGTCTACGTTTCACTCAAGGTCGGACACAGTCGCTCAACCGAAGAAATCGATAACTCATGCTCGGTAACCTGTAAACAGTTCTACCTTTTTGTCAAGGAAATGAACATTAACATCCAGACATTGGCAGCAGTGGTCCAGCAACTAGTGGGCCCACAACACCTCTTCGAGTGAAACTTGGCGGGCCTTTCCAACCGCCAAGGGGCACGCCCCTACTGCGCTCGACTGTGGTCGCAAACCACGATGGGAGTAGCCCCAACCGGGAGCGGTGGTTCACCTTGCCGAACTTTTCTCCTACACAGTCTTAGACCTCCACCTCCCTCCAAAATGAGGGGAGACAAAGAACCGAATGGACTGGGGACGAGCCAACTGCGGCCTCGTCTAAACGATCCCGCTCAACCCGGGGGCAGTCGCCCAGTTGCTTGGCCACTGAGGATCGACGGGGGCAGAGCAAGAGTCTACGTCGGAAGAGGCAGAGGAGTCGAGAGGAATGTCACCAAAGGGGGAACGCTCGGCAGCTAACGGTGATTCCCAGCCGGGACAGCCGTAGAGGCAGTCCCTCATACGCCTCTGCCAATCTACCCAACCTGCCCGAACACCAAGGCGAGGCACTGTCGGACTAGGTCACCCTTGAAACCCCTGCAGACGATCGCTGCCTGCTGATGAGGAATATCACCACCGTGCGAGTACCCTCCAGGTTCAAGGTCCCAACACTGGAGAAGTACGATGGGCCAACAACGCCCTACTCTGTCGAGGATTCTACACCACACTCCAGAAGTCAGCAATGGAGTGGTATAATAGCATCCCTGATAAGTCCATCGACAACTTACGGGACATGTCCCGGATCTTCTACAACCAATTCATGGCAGGGAGACGAAGAAAGCCGAGCTCATACCTCTTGTTCAACATAGTGCAGAGGCTGAGCGAGACTCTGAGGAGTTACATGAAGCGCTTCAATGCCCAAAGGTTGAACATGGAAAGCTGCCCCAAAGTGGTCATAATAACTGCCCTAAAGAAAGGACTTTGATATAGGGGCATAAAGAAATCACTACATCAGGACCTCCTAAAGGGCCTCGACCAGGTCTTAGTTTGGGCGGAATGATTTATGCTGACGGAAGAAGCCCTCACCATGGAAGAAGAAGCCCCCCAGGGGCAAAAAAGAACTCAAGGCGCAAGGAGGCCACACACCACGATCCGGATGACCACAAAAGGGAAAGGAACCCCAGGGGGAAACCATGCAAAGGGGAAGCAACTCCTGCCAAGCTGAACGCGACCCGAGATGATGTCTTGATGCAGGCCCAAAAGGAGGGCCACATCAACAAGACACCCCTGAGGATGAAGGGCAGCCAACGAGATGAAGAAAAGTACAGCAAGTATCACAAGGACATCGGACACGACACCGACGATTGCTGGCATCTAAAGAAAGACATTGACCAGCTAATTAGCCGAAGATACCTAAAGAACTTCGTTGACGCTTCGAAGGCATGCTCCGGTGATGGCACTTCCAGGCAGGTCAATAAAGGTGAGAAGGTGAACATCGTCCAAACCCCCTAATGCATAAGCGAGGAAGGAGCCTACTGCAGGGACAGGGGAGATGAGCAAGGCAACCTCCCTTCTCCCCCTTACCGGGCAAGTGATGCTTGCCCCCCATTATTTTACATACTTTATTTCTTCAATGTACCATCCATTTTTCTCCTAATGAACGAGAGTTCTTGTGCACAACCATTTGTCCTTCAAAACTTAACGATCGTGCCATGGATCTAACACCTCCTGTTGAGAACCGACTGTTCGATCGGCCATAAGGCTGGGAAAACTCCCCCAGCAGGCCGATCACATGGTCGACCATAAGGCTGGGGGAAACTCTCCCAGCAGGCCAATTACTTATCAACCGTAAGGCTGGGGGCAACTCCCCCAGTGGGCCGATCATTCAATCAACCGTAAGACTAATGGTAGCTCCCCCAGCAGGCTGACCGACGTATCGACCATAAGGCTGGGGGAAACTCCCCTAGTAGGCATATTACTTATCAGCCGTAAGGCTGAGAGCAACTCACCTAGCAGGTCGATTACTTATCAACCATAAGGCTGTGGGTAACTCGTCCAGTGGATCGATCATTCGATCGACCATAAGACTGGTGGTAGCTCCCCCAGCAGGCCGACCAACCTATCGACCGTAAGGCTGGGGCAACTCCCCCAGCGGGCCAATCATTCGATCGACCGTAAGACTGGTGGTAGCTCCCCCAGCAGGCCGATCGACCTATCGATCTTACAGCTGGGGGTAACTCCTCCAGTAGGCTGATCACTTATCGAACGTAAGGCTGGGGCAACTCCCCCAGCAGGCCGATCATTTGATCGATCGTAAGACTGGTGGTATCTCCCCCAGCAGGTCGACCGACCTAACGACCGTGAGGTTGGGGGCAACTCCCCCAGCAGGTCGATTACTTGTCAACCGTAAGATTGTGGGCAACTTTCCTAGCGGGTCGATCATTCGATCAACCGTAAGACTGGTGGTAGATCCCCCAGTAGGTCGACCAACCTATCAAACGTAAGGCTAGAGGTAACTCCCCCAGCAGGTCGATTACTTATCAACCATAAGGCTGGGGGCAACTCCCCAGCAGGCTGATTTTTTGATCGACTGTAAGGCTGGGGGCAACTCTCCCAGTAGGCTGATCAACTGATCAACCGCGATGCAGAGGACAACTCCCACAGCGGGTCAGCCATTCTGTCGACCAAAAGGCATGGAACCACTTCCCTGACAAATCGGTTAGACCTCTGGCCCCGATCAATTAATACCTCCTGACGTGCGTTTATATTTCATATATAAACGCACGTCTTCTTTTGTGTTTTTTCGTTATTTTCCGCCGTCTCGTATCTGTTTTCTCGTATTTTCTCGTTTTCTTTCACTCTTCCGTGTTTTTGTGTGTTTGCATGAGTTTGCCAGCATAGGGGACATATAACGAAGATATCGTAAGTCTCCGAAGCAATGGGAGGAGTCACACGTGATCCAGGGGGTCAAATGATGAAGATCGCCATCTTTCAACCCCTACCCGATCGGTTGGACACAGCCAACCGATCGGGTGATGCACGCGTGCACCACCCGGACAGCTGCTGAAGCGATGTGGGCATTACGAGACCGGGTTGCCGACCGGTTCAACCCGACGAACTTCTCGGGAAATTGGAGCTGAAATCCAACCGATCTGGTGATCTTCACCCGATCGGTTCATCTGTAGTCGTTTCCTCGAAGGCACGACCCGGACAGCTTACCTGACCACCAGCAGACCGTGCCAAAACGTCCGAAGTTACTGTCTTTTGGACGACAATTTCAACCGATCGGTTGATTTATCAACCGATCGGTTCACCCGACGACGCCAAGATCCAAACGGCGAGCTGCTTCCTCCAACCGATCGTGTCGTCTGACCGGGTGACGTTTCTGAAAATTGCTGCCGAAGTTCGCAGCAGGTCACCCGATCGGGTGATTCTTCACCCGATCGGGTGATGTCGTTTTCTATAAATATAAACCCTAGATTTCCAAAAACGGGGCTGTTGTATTTTTTATTGTTTTTTCTCTCTTGTGACGGCTGTAATTTCTTTGTTATTTGTAAGTGTTCTGATCTTAACCAAACTTTGATATTATCTTTATTGCATTGCTATTACTTCATTCTGATCGTCTGATTATGTTTTTAATGGTCGATTTTTATTTAGATCGCTTTTTAGCTAATTTGTGTGAGCAGTTCCCAAATCTGGGATCTTGGTGGAAACCCCTTCGTGGGTTTTCCCTAATGCGTCCATAGGACTAGGAAATCGATAGGGATTAGGAATCTATCAGTTACACGGGGTGTTTCATTGTCATCAGCGGGAAAAACACTGCCTTTGACCATTGGGCCAAGGGGGAAAAACTTAGCGGTTGACTCCCTAGCCATAGCTCACGCCCTTAGCATAGACATCGAATCCTAGCGCGCGGAAGCGGCAGGATGAGATGTTGGGAGTTATCGTTGCGAGCTTAGTGCTCCCGGAGTCGGTCAGTGTTAATGGACATGGGAATGCCCACTGACCGAAACCGGGTAGTCCGGCGTATCATCCTGGGCACTGACCAGAATATCGGGCCCATGGGACGCTGGTATCACTCTTAGAGGCAACGTCTCACCAATAGACCCTAATTTCGATCGTTATCTTATCCGTCGGCTGTGTTAGCGAGATTCACATGATAGGGTGGAAACCGAAGTCCCAGGTTTCCTTTATTATTGTTTATCCCCTTACCTACGATTCGTGACAAACCATCATTCGATTCGGGCTAGCTCACCCCTAGGGTGAATCCGGTCCTTTCTGACACAAGCACAACCACGGCTCCTTGTGTTCGACACCCAAGCCACACTACGACACCGTGCGCTTGCGGTTATAAATATTTAAATCTCACGCCCCTAATCCTATATTATTGCACACTTGCATGCACACAACGCCGGGGGACATCAAGCTTTATGGCGTCGTTGCCGGGGAGGCAACGTGCTTGTTATTTTTGGATCTCATGAACCCTCCTTCTCCCATGCCAGCCACAAATTCCTGCATGAAGCTTGGACGAGATACAAAGAAATACAGCGAAGATGCCCTCATCACGAGCTTCCGAAGTGGTAGATAATTAATCTGTTCTATAATGGACTGATGGATGATTTAAAATCTTCGATGGACGCCGCGGCTGGGGGGTCCTTTATGTCCAGAAGTGAAGAAGATGCCGGGAACATATTAGAAAATATGGCATCGAACAATGAACGGTGGTGTGACGAGAGAGCCACACCTAGATCTGGGGGTATCCACAGGGTCGAGGACATCGACAAATTATCCAGCAAGTTTGACTTGCTGTCGACCCAGATCTCGGCACTGATGGTAGGAGCCGGTGGTGCCGGTACACAACATATTGCGGCGGTGGAATCTAAAGTCATTGGAGACTTCGAGGGTGGTGACATCTCACCACCATTGGACCAAGCGAGCACACTATTCTACAATCCTACGGGGAATATGTCGTACCCTCCACGGACTAGCTACAACCCGGCCTACTCTTCAAATAACTGGGACCACCCCAACCTTAGCTACGGGCACCGTATCAGCCGCCGCTGCCTCAACAGCAGCAACAACTGATATATCAGCCGACTAGGCCTCAGCAATAGTAGTTTCAACCGCAGCAGCAATTTCAATATCAGCAGCCTCCACAACAGTATCAGCAGTACCCCCCAAGGAACCAGCAGCCCATATAGCAGCAGCAGTAATATGGCCATCAGAGGGCCATCTCTCCAGTTGAGTCCCTCTTGACTCAATACATTACCAACCAGGAGAAGATAAATTTGAAGATGAAAATGGGGGCAAAGGGCTCTTACGGACCAAGTAACTCAGCTGGGGTTATAAGTGGCGAACCTTCAAAGGTCACAAAATCTATTGCCGCCACAACTGGAAGTGAACCCGAGGGGAGCAAACCAGACTTTGGCACTCACGCACGAGAATGCAAATGTGTCTGCTATCGTATTGAGAATCGGGACACAAATCCCCACAAGAGTGCACCCCAAGGAGCCGGAAGCACCATTGGTCGTAGAGCGACCAATTGAGAAATTGAATGACGACGGTGCTTCGTCGCCAAAGCCAACGACTCCGGAGGGAGTCCCTGAAGAGGAGAAAAAGAAAGACGAGGAAGGGATCCTCAAAGTGTTCAAGCTCGTTGTGCCTTTTCCACAACGGCTTGCCCAAGCCAAGATTGATGAAAATTATGGCAAATTCTTTGCCATGGTCAAGGATCTAAGCTAGCAAATCCCCTTCCTTGAAGCTATTGAGACGATTCCCTCCTACGCCAAATTTCTAAAAAATTTGGTGACAAGAGGGTCCAGAAAGGAGAAGGTCGTATTAACGGCGGAATGCAGCGCTCTCATTCAGAGAGTAAATCCGCCTAAGCTGAAAGACCCAGGGAGCTTCTCTATCCCTTGTGCGATCGGGAAAGTAAAGATCCATCGTGCGCTCATCGATCTTGGAGCGAGCGTCAGTTTAATGCCCCTGTCACTATATAAGAGGATAGGGATGTGCGACCTGGAGCCCACCGGTATGACCCTACAGCTTGCAGACCGTTCGGTCAAATATCCGGTGGGGGTTGTAGATGACCTTCCTGTCAACGTAAGTGGGGTGCATATGCCAGTGGACTTCGTCGTCATGGACATGCCTGAAGATGCACACACCCCCATCATCCTTAGACGGCCTTTCATGGCCACTGCCGGCGTTTTAATAGATGTGAAGAATGGGAAGCTTTCCCTTAAAGTCGGCAACGAAAAAGTCGAGTTTGACTTGGGGTTGTCAATGAAGCACCCCAATCTCCTGGATGATCCCAGATGCAATATGCTGGAGTTAGAGGAAGAGAGAGTTGTGGAAGCAAGCTCCTGGAAAATTCTTTCAAGAAATCCCCCCGATAACTTGGGGGATTTAGAAGAACATGTCGGCCCGAAGGAAGATGATGTTGCTGGGAAAGCGAATGCGGCAAATACGGTCCCTCCTGGATTTGAAAAAGATCCTCCGACGAGGAGGAAAGGGAAAGAGCCCATGGGGCTCATCAGAGATGAGATCTGGATCCTGAAACGAGTGGTGGTAGACGCCAATATAAGGGAGAAGCCTCCGGATTCTATCAACTGAGGGAGAGTCGTCGAGCAAGATTTCTTGTCACCACCGATGACACCGAAGGTCGCCAACTCTGAATCTGAAGCGATGTCGAATTTAGGGCATCACCCCCGTCCGCCTTGAATATCATCTACGGGCGTCGAGCAAAACGACGTTAAACAAAAGCGCTTCATGGGAGGCAACTCATGCTCTAAACTTTATCTTCGCTTTTAGGATTATTTTTTAGCTTTATTTTTTCTATTTTAATAATTAAATCCAGCCGCGGGAACTTCAGTCTAGAGACTTAGGCCATTTATGAATTTTTGCAGGAAACAAGCCCTCACCCGATCGGGTGACTAGCCAACCGATTAGGTGAGATGTATCAGACAATGGCCGTATCTGTTATCCCACGAACCGGTCGGGTGAAGCAATGTGAGACCGGGTGGCAGACCGTGTGAGCTGGGCGAAGTTTCGGAAAATTTTGGGAATTGATCAACCGATCGGTTGATACAAAGCATGATCGGGTGACTGACCGGGTGAGCTGTACTAAACTTTCGGGAAAAATTGTGATGCGGCCAACTGATCGGTTGAGTTCTCAACCGATCGGTTCGCCTGTAGCCTCTTTTCGGCAAATTCTTCGACCTAAAAGTCAACCGATCGGGTGATATTTCACCCGGTCGGTTCAACTTAAACCCTATAAATAACCCACCCTCCACCCGTTCATTTCCCCTTCACCCGACTTCGACTTTCTCTCGTCGTTTTGACTCCTCCGAGCTCCAACCGGCCTCCTCCTTACCTCAACCGACCACAAACCCCTCTCAATCGATCCCTCCACTCTCCATCTCCATCTCTCTCTCTCTCTCTCTCTCTCTCTCTCTCTCTCTCTCTCTCTCTCTCTCTCTCTCTCTCTCTCTCTCTCTCTCTCTCTTCGATTTCACCCGCATCAAAACCCTAAATTTCGCCCATTTCCCCCATTTTCGAAAATTTGCTGAAAGAAGTTGTCGCGGCTTCACACTTCATCCCGTTGCGCCGCGTTGGGACATCTACGAGCGAGGATCTTCATCTCGATTGGGTAACTTCGCTCCTTAGCTTAATTTTACATTTTTCCCTAGCTTTTTCAATTTGCTCGATTGCTTGTGTGTGTGCATTCATCACATTTTCGCATTCACTCACGCACACACACCAACATCGCACGGGATCAAGAAAAGGGTAAGGGTATCATGCGAGAGGAGGGGTCATCTCGCAAGAGACGCAAGACCACACGCTCACCACACTCACACCCTCCTCCTGCGCAGCCTGCACAACCACAACCCCAACCCTAACCTATCGTCCCAGTTAAGAACCCACTGATGGGCCCGCATGGCTACCGCTTTAGGAACCAGGAGCATAAGGATTTCTATCATAGACTTGATGCTCGGGGGCATCTATCGACCAAATTAGCCCATACCCAAACGCTTATCGATCTCGGTGTCTTCACCGAGGTCGAGACTCTCTTCGCAAATTTAGGTTGGTTAGCTTTCCTAAATGCCTCTGCGGTTACCCCTCCCTCACACTCGAATTCTTATCCATACTTGTTATTGAGTCGGGGTCAATCGTCATCTTCCACGTCCATAACAAAACCATTAGCACTCATCTGAACATCATTAGTAACATCTTTGGTTTCCCCATCCTTGGGGACGACGATATCCGTCCCTACGGGTATCCTCCCGAATTTAACGTCGATCAGTTTTGGTTCCCCTCACCCTACACGATCCGTATGCCCGAGGTAAGGCCAAGGCCTCCTCCACCATTCACCCCATCTTCCGTCTGGCCCACCGAATCATATCATGCACGTTTTTCCCAAGGGATGAGTCAGGTACCGTGACCATCCCTGATCTCTTCATTCTGTGGGCCATGACCTTTCCTTTTGTTCGCGGGGATGACGGGATTTCATTTAGGGCCCCAGTTGTTCACGTCCATGCCGGTGCTTGGATTATTCACAAGCTTCTTGAGATTAGCCGTGCCGGTAAGGGCAAGCTTTGTTGCGGGGGCCTTATCACGATCATAGCTTCTTCTCCCCAGTTCAACATTGTCATCCCCCGAGATCTGCCCACTACCGCAGGACCCTCATGTCTAGATCTCGACGTCCTGCGGCATATTCACATGATTAAGCCCTGCCCCGATGGCTGTTTCACCTTCCATTACGGGCACCCCTCGTCTCCCTATACCATTCTGCCCAACCCTGCTCGCATGACCTCCAGCTTGTGGGAGACTGGACTTTCCCACCTGATCCTGAGTTTCTTGCGGGGTTGCGCCTTCCATTCATCCCGGGCGCACCTAGACCACCTTCCCATGCCGCCCACTTAGGCGAGCAGAACATTCCTGCGTCCCGAGGAGACTCTGGGGCTGGACCTAGTCATGTCATCCCGGCTTCTGTTCCCGCCACCACCGTCACCACCTCTCCGGTCCGTACTACTTCCTCCTCCTCCTCCTTTCGTCGAGCCACTTCCACTCGTCTCGCTCTCGAGACTAAGCTGGCTTCGCTTCGCGCTGTCGTTTCTTCCTCCACCCCCTCGAACCCATCCCCTTCGATTTTCTCTCACCCACGCTTCCTCGCACTTGATGGCCACCATCCTCCGCATTCTCACTCACGTCCACAGACTACCACCTCCCACACCACATCCCTCTCCACCACCATCACCCCCTCGACATTCTTCACCTCCACCATCACCCCCTAGGCGACCATCCCCTCCTATCACCACTTCCATTCCCACAACCTCATCTACTCCCACCGTTTCCATTCCCCCCATTGTCGCCCCCACAGATCCACCACCCTCCACCTCCGTCATTCCATACGTGCGCCGCAAGAAATTGCAGGTGCGATCGCGATCACTTCCCCCACCATCCTCCTCTATCGTCGTATCCACCCCACTCACCGCCGTTTCTACCCCCATCTACCACCGCCTTGGTCGCCATTTCACCACCACTCCACCTATCATTCACACCTCCACACCCACCGCTCCATCACCCCGACCACTTTCTCCACTTCTACGCACCCCAGTCACCTCTCCCGCCCACTCCATCACATCTCCCACATCTTCCACCAAAGAGGACGAGGATGATTCCTCTCCTGCTTTTTGATTCCATTTTGTTTTCTAACCTCCCCCTTGCATGTCTCTGCATTCTCACGATCATATCATTTCGCTAGCATTGTCACGTCTAGCTTGGGTGACGTCAATTTTTCTGTGTGCTATCATGTGATGTTTTTCTATGTGTGTTTGTTTATTTGTCGTAGATTTTCTATTTTTATTTTCTGTTTATATGTCGTGTGGTGTGATCTTTATCTTTATCTTTATTTTTATTTTCAGTTTCGTATGAGTGTTTTCTTGTTTTTCGTGTCTTTTTGTGTCGGTGCGTATTCCCTCCAATTCTCATTGCCCTCCCGTATTCACTCTTATTGCATTGAGGGGAATGCAAGTTTCAGCTTGGGGGAGTCGCACTTTGTGCGTCATTTGTGTCTTTTTCCTCGTTTTGTGAGTCGTTTTCCTCCGTGTTTTTCTTTTTTTCTTTCTTTCCTTTTTATCTCTTGCTCCTAGAGATGAATCCTATGATGAATTGCCACAAAAATCACACACACACCTAGCATGGCTTCGATAATCACATTCACTAACCCTAGGAAGCCGAGTCCTCTTGCATTTCATGCATCGTGGGTCCACTTATCTTTTTTGTGAGTCGTGTGTCGTGACTAGCGTTTGGTGTGCTTCTACTTTGTGATTTTGATTTATATGCCCGTCCAGGAATGACCCTTAGATTATCATGCTTCGATTTGAATATGCGGTATTTGCATCTCTTATCTGCTTCTGTATGCATGAATATATATATCGTATGCTTCATTTCACATGTGTCGGGATTCCACAGTTAGGAGTAGGATAACCCATTTAGCCTATGCTCTGATTAGCGAAAAAATCTCCCTTGCCCAAGTGTTTAGAATCCGATTTGTTTTTTAATTTTACTTGGTGGAATCCCCTCGTCGTGTACCGTTCTCTCACTTGGGAGAGTTCACACGTGTATATACCCCAAAATCCAAAAATCCAAAAAAAGAGAAAAGGAAAACCCAAAAAGGAGAAAAGTGAAAAGAAAAGAAAAAAATACATATGTATAGCCAAAAGCCCAAAAAAATACATATATCCAAAACCCAAAAAAAATGTGTATGAATATTTCCCTACCTATCGAGAATAAAGGGAAGGCGAGAATGTACACCGAGCGTTCTTCTCCACATCATCTCAACCCACATCGCTTTCGAAAACACTTGGAACAGGGAATTTCTAGCTATTATCTAGGCGATAGTGTGGTGATGTCCGAGTCTCTAGCTGTGGAGTCCCTGACACATGATGCATTTCTATTCTCATACTCCTCTCATGCATGCTTGAACTATGTATTCATCGCTTATTCCTAATCGAATCGATATTTGGGTCATTTCTTGGATTTGTGTATATGGAGCTTATTGCATGATGTAGATAGTGACACCGACTGCTAGCACATGACCACACTCACTTGCGCTTCACGGCGTGAGCCCACGGCACTTGTCTGGACTCGTTTTCTTTGGTTTAGTGTGGTGATTTGTCGTTTGCTTGCTTGGTGTGTCGTTTTTGATTTTGTTGGCCCTGACGGGCAATCTAGGATTTAGAGTTCTCTTTCTCTCTCTTTCTCTCTATTTTCTCCCTCCGAGCTCCTACTCTCACTCGTCTTCCTCGAGGACGAGGAAGGGTTCAACTTGAGGGATTTTGACGTGCGTTTATATTTCATATATAAACGCACGTGTTCTTTTGTTTTTTTCCGTTATTTTCCGTCGTCTCGTATCCGTTTTCTTGTATTTTCTCATTTTCTTTCACTTTTCCGTGTTTTTGTGTGTTTGCAGGAGTTTGCCAGCATAGGGGACACATAACGAAGATATCGTAAGTCCCCGGAGCAACGGGAGGAGTCACGCGTGATCCAGAGGGTCAAACGACGAAGATCGCCATCTTTCAACCCCCTCACCCGATCGGTTGGGCACAGCCAACCGATCGAGTGATGCACGCGTGCACCACCCGGACAGCTGTTGAAGCGATGTGGGCATCACGATACCGGGTCGCCGACCGGTTCAACCTGATGAACTTCTCAGGAAATTGGAGCTGAAATCCAACCAATCGGTTCATCTGTAGCGTTTCCTCGAAGGCACGACCCGAACAGCTCACCCGACCGCCAGCAGACCGTGCCAAAATAACCGAAGTTACTGTCTTTTGGTCGACAATTCCAACCGATCGGTTGATTTATCAACCGATCGGTTCACCCGACGACGCCAAGATCCAAACGACGAGCTGCTTCCTCCAACCGATCGTGTCTTCTGACCGGGTGACGTTTCTGAAAATCGCTGCCGAAGTTCGCAGCAGGTCACCCGATCGGGTGATTCTTCACCCTATCGGATGATGTCGTTTTCTATAAATATAAACCCTAGATTTCCAGAAACGGGGCTGTTGTATTTTTTTACTGTTTTTTCTCTCTTGTGACGGCGGTAATTTCTTTGTTATTTGTAAGTGTTCTGATCTTAACCAAACTTTGATATTATCTTTATTGCATTGCTATTACTTCATTCCGATCGTCTGATTATGTTTTTAACGGTCGATTTTCATTTAGATCGCTTTTTAGCTAATTTGTTTGAGTAGTTCCCAAATCTGGGATCTTGGTGAAAACCCCTTCGTGGGTTCTCCCTAATACGTTCATATGACTAGGAAATCGATAGGGATTAGGAATCTATCGGTTACGCGGGGTGTTTCATTGTCATCGGTGGAAAAAGACCGCCTTTGACCGTTGGGACAAGGGGGAATAAACTTGGCGGTTGACTCCCTAGCCATAGCTCACGCCCTTAGCATAGACATCGAATCCTAGCGCGGGGGAGCGGCAGGATGAGATGTTGGGAGTTATCGTTGCGAGCTTAGTGCTCCCGGAGTCGATCGGTGTTAATGGACATGGGAATGCCCACTGACCGAACCCCGGTAGTCCGGCGTATCATCCTGGGCACTGACCGGAATATCAGGCCCATGGGACGCTGGTATCACTCTTAGAGGCAACGTCTCACCAATAGACCCTATTTCCGATCGTTATCCTATTCGTCGGCTGTGTTAGCGAGAATCACA
The DNA here is from genome assembly GCA_030789695.1 of Scilla litardierei. Taxonomy (NCBI): domain Eukaryota; kingdom Viridiplantae; phylum Streptophyta; class Magnoliopsida; order Asparagales; family Asparagaceae; genus Scilla; species Scilla litardierei. The sequence goes on from JAULAV010007063.1 coordinate 31,583, forward strand.
TGATAGGGTGGAAACCGAAGTCCCAGGTTTCCTTTATTATTGTTTAGCCCCTTACCTACGATTCGTGACAAACCATCATTTGATTCGGTCTTGCTCACCCCTAGGTTGAATCCGGTCCTTTCTGACACAAGCACAACCACGCCTCCATGTGTTCGACCCCCAAGCCACACTAGAACACCGTGCGCTTGCGGTTATAAATATTTAAATCTCACGTCCCAATCCTATATTATTGCACATTTGCATGCACACAACGCCGGGGGACGTCACCTCCCCCAAGAAATGCTTCCCTCGACTCGAGCCACCTGCTGACTTTGACACGAGCCACGGAAAGGGGGCATGTCAAAACAAGTCCAATGAACGGAAAAAGGTTAAACCACAGCTATGGAAATTCCATTTAAGATCAAAAAGGGGTCTTTTACAAGAAAGTCAGAAGGGGGTTTTTTACAAGAGGAGGGAGGAAGTGACAATCTATGATGCCTACGGGGCGGCAGCTCTGGCAGGGGCTTCTCCAGTTGGTTCGGCATCTCCCATGTCCCCCGTCTTAACAAGCTGGTTGGGATGGCCGAGGAAGGAGGAAGCATTCGTCGAACCAGCTCCTCGTATGCCCAAAAACCCTCCTGGAAGGAGTTCGCGATCTGCTAGACCAGGATCTCCTCGTAGCCCCTTACAACTTCTGTGATGAGATTCTCAGGGCCCACTTTCCAAAAGGAAGCAATCTTGGACCAAAGCTCGTCCCTCTCCTTCCTATGCACCTCCCGAACGAGGGATAAAGCCTCCTCCATAAACTCCACTGCTGCTGCCCGAGAGACGTCGGTGGCCGTCAACGCCTCTTTCAGTCTCCCCACTTCCGACGACAATTCAGTGACCCGAAGAAGCGCTGACTGCAGCTCTGTGCAAGCCCCCTTGGCTGCTTTCTCAGCCGACTCTGCCATCTGACTCGCTTGCTCGAAAGCCGCCATAACCTCGGCCATTAGCGCTGAGCATCGCCGGGTCTCAACCGACATCGAAGACATCTGCAAAGAGAAATGGTTGATAGTGCTCAGCACGACTTGATGTGTCTATATTTACATGGTGTATACCCCACATCCACATTATATTTAATTGCTTAAATCCAGATCTTATGCGCTTTTATGTCGATAATTGGAACTATTTGACTTTGAGAGGGTTTGGTTGCATTTCAGGGAATATCGAGAAATTTGGAGCACAATGGATAGAAGGACATAATCGTCGATGCCGAAGCATCAATGGAATCGTATTTGAGGAGTTCAAACTGCTGGAGAAGCAAAGGAGCAAAGAATAAAGAAAGAAAGACCATGGCTGAATTCCAGGTCACTTGGCCCAGTGCGTTAGGCGCTCGGCCGAGCTTGAGCTACAGAATGAAGGGAAAAAAGAGGGCCAAGAAGAGCTTCCAAGTAGCAGGCCGCTCGACTGAGCGACCCACCTCGTTCGACCAAGCGACCCTCTACAGACGACCCCCCAAGTTTGGCCTAGCACTCTCTGTTGAATTAGCTCGACCAAGCGGCTTAACCGCTCGACTGAGCGACAACCATTAGACCGAGCGACATCCTTTGCCCAGGTCGAAGAATTGAAGCTCCAAGAAAGCACTCGATCGAGCGGTATGGGTCACAGCACTCGCAAGTCGCGATCTGTTTGTGTTTTTTGGGCCTTTTAAAGGTTTTCTAGGGGGGCTATATATAGGGAGAGAGGTAGTCGTCATGGGGATCCATCTTCTGATCGGGAGTTCTCGTTTTGAGGGACTACTTCAGAGGTTAGGATATGCCATAGGCCCAATCCTTGATGATTTTGTATCAAATCTCTGTGAAGCTAAGTATTTCTTTGTTAATCTTTATTTGATTGTTGTTTCTTTTTTTGCGTGTGATGTTTTCTATTGTTTCCATATCTTTTGCCATGATTGAGTTGATCTATTGCTAGGGTTAGGTTGAACCCTAGGATCCTAGGGATTGGATGTTGGGTTAACCTTAGTTGAATGAATCTAGGGTTGCACTATGGTAGTTTGAACAAGGATATTGAGAGATTAGACCTAGAATTGGAGGATTGCAAAAGTAGCTCCATATTCTAGGAAAAATCCCCACGAATATGATTTGGACTTAGCGGTCATCTTCTAGGGCTCGTGATCATGAAAGTGACTCGTGCGCTAGGGGTGATTACTAACCCCCGATCCGCTAGTCGGTGACTACGAGAGTAGCCTGAATGCTAGAACAAATCGTAGTGTAGTATCCCAGTCCGTAGATCATAAGAGTGGATACGGATCTGTGATACAGGAACCCGTGTCAAGTGTAATGCACGTATCCATGTGTGAAGTTCATTGCAAAAGCAGCTAAGCATTGGGATATGTTAGACGAGTAAGACAACGAAAGTTAAGTACTCGTTCCTATCTCCGGATGTGACACTCCTACCCTCATTCATCGTTTAACAAAAGGATCTTTAACTTGAGATCCAAGCCTGAAAGTCCTAGCGGGAATCCCTAGTGATATTTCCCTCATTCATTTTCTATTTGTTTTACTTCTTTCTTTGTGTGAAGTCAATTTGCGACGTTGAGCGACACGACCTACACATCCATCACCATTATGACACTTTGTAATTCATCTCCACCTAAATAAATTCGCAAGCCTAAACCAACCTAGGATCGATAGGTAATATAGCACCGTCTCCCCGTGTTCGATACCCGCTCGTCGTTGTACCGTGCGCTTGTGGTAAAACGACATCGTTTCGTATGTAAGTCTGGAGCCGATTAAGTTTTTGGTGCTGACTAAGTTTTTGGCACCGATTAAGTTTTTGGCACGGCAAAACGACATCGTTGTCCGGGAGGCATTCCTCCATATTTCCTATTTGTCACAATTAGGTTGATTAGACTACGAATATAAAAAGAAAAACCATAAAACAATAAAATCTATAAAAAGAAATAAAAAGAGATTTTTCCCCTCCACCAGCTATTATTATTATCTTTATTTCTCTTTGTACCACTGACGTCTTTTCCAAGTTGTTTATTTCTGTGATTATTCACGTTCTATGAATTCGAAGATGTGGGGGACGTACACTCCAATGAACCAAGCATTTAGCGTGGTCCTTAGATGTACCCAAGCTGATAGAGAGAGTCTCAGCCAAGCTTGGGGAGGCTCAACGACCTATTATATGGGTACCCCTACCGTGCATATTTCTATGATGCAGAGCTATTTTGTCGCTTCAATGGAGGGCTAAAGGAACCACTATGTGAGTTTATATGGAGGATGCACGTGAGAAGGTTCGATGATCTGCAGTTGGCAGCAGCCTTGGAAAAGGTGATAAATGGGGCTCGATGTACCAATTTGTTAACCCTTATGGCTGATGACCCGTCTGATCAAGTATTCAATGATTTCGTTATGGCTAATGTCTCTGATGCAGGTACTATAATTGACGGAGACATCTGATCACTTTTATTGCATTATTCCATATCATATTCGCCTCCACTTTTACACCCTCAACACTCCACAAATGGAGACATCTGAGCTGCTAGAGGAGAACACATTTCTAGGCATATTGAGAAGCAGTTTGGACGTAGTTCGGTCCACTGGTCCAATAACACTAACTGCATGTGATCCTTGATGTGTCCATATTTGACATATTTTTATTGCATTATTCCATATCATATTCGCCTCCAAAACCCATATTTTCATATATTATCGTGCTTTTTGTGCCATATTTGAGTTTTGTATATCTTTGGGGATTTTTAGGAGTTTTGGAGCAAATTGGAGCTATTTAGGGACATGGACACATTCGGTCCATCCGGGACGTCATTGGCGAGGTTCCATCAGAGTTCGTCGAGGCAAGGAGGAGATTGGAGGTGAGGAGGAGAAGAGAGCGAGAGATGAAGATTCTAGCTCCACCCATGTTCAGTTTCCCAGGCCACTCGGTCGAGTGCTGATGCCACTCGACCGAGCTGACACGCCAATGTTACAGAGGAAACAGACATACCTACTCGACCGAGCAGAACATCCAGCTCGACAGAGCTGTATTCAAACAGAGCGCCTATTTTGGACTTCTCCTTGAGCGCCCTAGCTCGAGCGAGCAGTAAAGCTCTCGACCGAGTAGCCCATATCAACTAGAGCAACAGAAGCAGTAAAGCGTAGCCTATGTCAACTTAACCGAGCAGGCACTGCTACTCGCCTGAGTAGCACGATGCGACCAGCCAATATTCCGGGCCCAAGTGTCCAGATTCTTCCAAATTTTGGGGGATCCCTACCCCTTGTATTTAAGCACGATTTTTACCCTATTTCTAGGGAGACTAGACTTTTATTATTTTTTCTTAGTTTTAATTAGAGTTTTTAGATCTAGAGAGTTTTGTGTCGTGGCTATTTCGTAAAGACTAAAGCTTGGATTTTTATTGATCTTTATTGCATGGAAGCTTGATATTCTTAATTCTCTTGTGTTTGCTATCGCTCTACGACGTGTGGGTAACGATTTCTAAACTTTCTATGTTTTATTCGATTCTTTCGCGTGCCACGATGAACTCTCTTGGTTTTATTGAATCTTCTATGTCTATCTCTATGATTCATGAGTAGTTCTATCTAGGGCTAATAGATTAATCCTAGGATATTAGGATTTAGATGCAAAGTTGGGATTTTTAGGTTGCATTAGTCCAAAAAGGGAAGCGTTTTAGTTCATCTAGCCAAGTTTGTAGGAGATCTCGTACTGAGATCATGTCCATAGTCTGTGGCCATGATGAGCTTACGGAGTATCTTATGAACATAATTAGGGAGTTAGTGGATTCAATTAGGGTTTGTAGACATGTCCAGCGCACTCCTTGATGGGATCCATCAACGTCCTATATTACTAATTGACGGCTACCAACATTACGTCAATGAGAACCACCAAAGAACGCATCAAAGCTTTACCCACGAGAGTGGCATGAGTGGAAATCATTCTACCCACGAAAGTGGTATGAACATTGTTGATTCTTAATGCACGGATCGCACATCACGCCTATTGCGAGAGCAGGGTAAGCGTGCGATACGTTAGACTCATGGCGCCTAGAGCCTTAAGTTCTACATCTTAGATGCGATAATCCCTAATAAAGCCAATGCAAAGTAAGAGTTCTAACCTACCATCGACGTCTGATGATCGTAGTGGTGATTACTAACGCCCTAGTCTTTTATTATTGATTACAATCTTGTTTAAGATATAACTCCATAACAACCAAACTCTTAAATCGACTGCTAGCAATAATCCGGAGACTCAGGAATCACCCAAGATCATATTAGCATTCACTTCCTTGTGGGATCGATATCTTTTATACTATAACTTGACACCGTGTGCTTGCGATATGGTCCTGGAGTTACATTTGGGACGCATCTAGCCCTTGGCATTCGTGTCATTGCTAGGCGGGTTTTAAGTGTTAGTTCTGGGCGCGTCAAGTTTTGGCGCCGTTTCCAGGGAAGGTAACGCTTTTACTTGGGTTATTTTTATATTGAAGAATTTGTTGGCAAATCTTACCATCTCTTATCTTTCCATCCTTTTATTCTTTTTTACCTTGCTACTGATGGTATTTCTCTGAGTTTTTGTTATGCATGAACACTCGCCTCGGGGGTTTTGACGAAGAATTATTATTTGATCCCAAGATTAAAAAATCTGCAAGAAGACTCAGAGCAGAAAAGAGGAGTCAAACTTTTACTGAAACAATGGTGGAGGGTACTGCTACTTCTCCTCGAACTGGATCCATTCGGGACCATATAAAGCCAAACTTTTCTAGTACTTCTTCTATCTTGAGGCCGCAGCTGGCGACAGGAAGCTTTGAGCTAAAGACTAGGTTGATCAATCTGATGCATCAGGACCCCTTTCATGGGCATCCACATGAGAAGCGAAACCACCATATAGACACATTCTTGGTGAAGTGCGACAACTTCCATGCCATAGACATGAGCAAAGACGTTATAAAGCTCAAATTATTCCAGTTCACTCTGAGGGACAAGGCCTCTTATTGGTTACGAGCGCATCCTTCTAATACCTTCACGACTTGGGAGCAGTTGGCTACAGCCTTCATGAACAAGTTCTATCCACCGTCCAAAACAGTGAGGATTCGAGGAGCGATCACAAATTTTAGGCAACTTCCTCAGGAGTCGTTGTATGAGGCTTGGGAGAGATTCAAAGATCTGCAGCATCAATGCTCGCACCATGGAGTCCTAGAGTGAGATATTGTTCAGAGCTTCTATAATGTGCTCCAACCAAGTACAAAAATGATTATCGATGCCTTTGCTCAAGGCATCCTCTTGGACAAGAAAGATGATGAAGCTATATCTTTGCTAGAGCAAATGGCCGTAAACACTCAGCAGTGGAACGACTAGTGATTAACAACTAGAGGCCCCAAGGTAAAAATTACCACTTATCTTGATGGTCATATTGAGACTCTTTGCAAATAGGTGGTGAGGATCGAAAAAAGGTTGGATGCTATTCCCCCCACTCCTAGAGCTACAGTTTATGCGTCATATAAGGACTATGCCGAGCAACGATACGACCCATTAGAATGTTCCTGCGAGGGAACAGATGTGTCGACGAAGCAAGTCCAATACATGCAAGGAGAAGGGAGAAATCAATGGCAACATCCGACGGCAAGAAATCACCCTGGATTATCATATGGGAACCCAAATGGAGCATTGCAACCTCAACAACAACAAAGGCCAACTCATCCTCCTCCTGAACAAGGACCGCCTCCTTAGCAACAACAGTATGGGTTTAGGCCATCTGGGCCTTATAGACTGTCGTGGTACTACAATCGCCCACCACAACAATAATATGCACAGACGGCCCCCAAAACCCAATTTAGAGGCGACCTTGGATGCTTTCATGAGGGGACAAACAAAGATTAATGATGAGACTTCAGCTCATTTCAAGAACCTAAGCACCTCCATTGATGAACTCAGAGCCCAAATGTCCCAATATATTAAGACATAAGGGAGATTGCCCTCTCAGCCTGAGCCTAATCCTAGAGCCCAAGTCAACGCAGTGGTCGCAGTCACCACGAGGGAAGAAAAGATTACTGACAATGTCATGGTGCCGGTTTCTACCAAGGTGAGCCAAAAACCAACCACTCATATGCAAGATGGAGACACAACAATTTCATTCCATATTATGGCAAAGGACGCGAAGCAAGCTGCAATTGAACCCAATGCTATTGGAGAGAGGGAGACTTCGCCTTCCAAATTGCCTACTACTACTACTATGGTACCTACGGATACTATTACCTCTGAAAAGTCTATTCCAAAGGATGCTGCCAAAAACAAGGGAAGCCAACCTCCACCTCCATATCCTCAAAGATTGGCCATTGCAAAGTTAGAAAAGAAGTATGCTAAGTTCACCGAGCTTCTCAAGGGAATCCAATTGAACATCCCCTTTATGGACGCTATCACAGAAATCCCCACCTATGCTAAGTTCTTGAAGGATCTTATTACAAGGAAGCGTAAGCAAGAAGAGGTGAAGCTCTTGGAAAACTCCACCTCTGTTATCAAGAAAAATCAATCAAAGAAGTTGTCGGATCGTGGAAGTTTCATGGTGATGTGCTCCATAGGCGGCACCCCTATTAGCAGAGCACTAATCGACTTGGGAGTGAGCATTAATTTGATGTCGCTCTCTATTTTTCAAAGGCTAAATTACCGGGATGGAACTTGAGCCGACCGACATGAGTATCCAATTAGCAGACCATTCTATAACATATCCGGTAGGCATCGCCCATGACATCATATTGTAAATACCGCCTAGGCTAAGCGTGCCGGTAGATTTTGTGATTATGGACATGCCGGGGAAAAGTAGTTCTCAAATCATATTGGGGCATCCATTCATGGCGACCGCTAGAGTCTTGATCGATGTCCGTGAGGGGACGTTGTCTTTGAACATGGGCAATATTGAGGTCGAGTTCCGCTTGGCAAAGCCTATGAAGGAACGCCCACCTTCGCAAGGTGCAAACTACCTTGATCTCTTGGAGGACAAAGCCACGAATGATGGTGTCATGGAGGAGATGTCCAAATACCCCATGAAGATGTGCTTGGATGACGATGGCGACGTCGTACAAGTACTTGATGAGGCGCCTCGGATACAACATCGCTTATTCAACAACCGGATGCTACTATCTTCTTGGCCGCTGAGGTTCAACATGGAGAGGCGCACCAAATTCCGCTGCATAGAATCATTAGCAAATATCACAGGCGTATTTCATATGCACCCAACATTCTCGATCGCCGCTGAAAATCTTAAGGGAGTCGAGTTTACAACTTAAAACAAGCGCTTTTCGGGAGGCAACCCGATTTCTTCCTTTAGTTCTATCTTCCTTTTTAATTTTTAATTTTTTCTATTCAAAAACAAAAATAAAAAATTTTTAATTTTAGGAAAAATACAAAATTATAAAAAATTGATGAGTTCTTCCTTCTACAGGTTGAACAATAAGGAGAGCACGCTAAATGACGAAAACAAGGAGACGGAACTGAGAAAAGAACACCAAAGAACCATGCATAGCTTAGTGAGTCAGGAGAGTCCACTCGACCGAGCAGCTACCCTGCTCGGGCGAGCTACAATGAGCCGGAGAAAGATGCCAAAAAGTGGCTCTGGAAATCAATTGCGACTCGACCGAGTAGCTGCCTATCTGTCGAGCTACGGTCGGAGCTCTAGGAGGCCAAAACATCACTCTGTTTCTAATTCGACTCTACCGAGCAGCTATCCTGCTCGTCGAGCTATAAAAGGTGTCCAAAAGTGCTAAAAAGGGTCTCTGGAAAGCTTAATGGACTTGACCAAGTAGCTACCCTGCTCGGTCGAGCTACGGAGGGAGCAAAAAGAGCTGAAATCAACATTCTGTTTCAATTCAACTCGACCGAGCTGAGTAAGCAGCTCGGTGAGTGCTAGGGCATGAATCTGGGGTTTAAATCCAAATTTTTATATCTTTTTAGCTCGACCGACCGGCTATCGGTGCTCGACCGAGCAGCTGTTAGTCGGAGGGGCCCGCATTTAACCGAGCTCGACTCAGGATTTAAAACCCCGACTCGCCCTAACTTAGCACTAATTCTATTCTAATTAGCCCCCCTAAACCCAACGCCCGAGCTCTCCTCTCAAACCTTGCTCGTTCCGATGACCGCCTCCGCCTCCGCCTCCGCCCGAGTGTCACCGCTGCTTAGTATGCCCTCTCCAACTCCTCTCCCCCTCCCTCTGTGTGCACCACCCGAGTGCCACCAATGCTCGGGCACGATCTCTCTCTCTCTCTCTCTCTCTCTCTCTCTCTCTCTCTCTCTCTCTCTCTCTCTCTCTCTCTCTCTCTCTCTCTCTCTCTCTCTCTCTCTCTCTCTCTCTCTCTCTCTCTCTCTCTCTCTCTCTCTCTCGCGACATCATGTCGGACCGCCTACGTCGCTTGCGCCACCCAAGCGCTGACGCGCTCAGCCCCGAGTGCCGTCGGTGAGTCGGGCTCGATCCACCTCTTCTGCCTATCTCCACCTCCATTCTTCCTCTCTCTATCTCTCTCTCTCCCCCCTCCCCCCTCCCCCTCTCCCCCCATATCTACCACCCCCTCCATTTTCACATAACCAACTCCATCTCTGATTTTTTTCTACTTAGGAACCACATCTGAATTAATTTTCTTAATTACCTACTGATCTTATCTTCATTATCATTCGCAGATACATTCGGAGCTATTCGTGGAGACGATTGGCTTGGGATACCTTGGGGGATCACTCTGGTTTGGACTTCGCACGTGCACGCGACATTTGTTTTCGCAGCGGTGCTCGGTTTTGGTATATTCGCTCCACTATTTATTTTTATTGCCATTTTGATTTCACGGCGTCTGCATCATCATTTGCACGATGCATCCTTGCCTTAGGCCGAGGAAGCCTCCGCCGAAGAAGAGGAGGGACACCACTGACGCCTCCTCTTCTAGGCCGTCACGTCGCCGCCGCTCACCCACACCTAAGGATGATTGGGTGGACTCCCTGTCCTCCACATCTTCCCCATCACGATCACCATCCCCCACGCCTCTAATGATAGAGGCCCCACTCACATCCACTACCCCCATCCCAACTCCATCCACTCCTGCTCCTCCACCCCGACCTGTACCACCACCACCACCCACCCACCCAGGAGACATACGATATTGTCTTCAGGGACGACACACACCGCACCCATTTCATTGCCATGTCTCACCGCACCATCGTCCCCACATGTTTAATCCACGTCCCCACCCTTATCAGGCTGGGAATCCTTCAGGGTGTCCATCGCCTTTACCAGATCATCGGTTTTGACCGATTCCTTGCCACGCACGCCCTCACATACACTCGCCTCACTCTCGTAGTGCTGAGCTCCATCACCCTAGAGGGTGCTGGCATCTGCTTTCGGCTATTTGACCACGACATAGTAGTCACGCACGCCATGATCCGAGCCTACTTTGGATTCCCCGCCATCCCCAACCCTACCCTTGCTTACTCCCCAGACTACGAGCTCACCACGTTCGACGTCGAGCAGTTTTGGCATCGTATCACTGGCCACTGAGGATATAGCCCTAGCAGGGCTAAGTCCTCAGCCATAGTCCACCCATGTCTCTGCTACACCCAGCGCCACCTAGCCACCACACTCTTCTCTAGGCCAGAGGTCAGGACACTCTCCCTTCCTGAGCTTGCCCGTCTTATAGGGATGACTCGAGCTCTGTGCCGCCACCCCGACGGTTCTCCACACCCATTCCTTCTTTCTGACGCAGCACACTGGCTGTGTCACTGTCTCATCCAGACCATCCATGCCACCACCGATATATGCTGCGGTTGATTTTTCACCATTTTCACCTCAATGCTAGGCCTTGCACTTCCACCAGGTCTAGCGATACCCACCGGGCCTACTAGTGACCATAAGTGTGCTTGCTCCCATGAACATCATCAGGCCGCATGGTGAGCGTCACTGGATTTACCTATTAGGCACCCAGCACGAGCAACATCTATATCTGCCCTGCCCCGATCTCATTCGAGTCGACCCCGGTCATGCTTGACAGGGTCATCCCAGGCATTTTTCCTATCCCTCCCATCCATGTACTCGAGCCCCCAGTAGGACCAGTCGTCGATGACGACTATGACTGGGTACTCAGCTCCGATGAGGAGGATGAGCCTAATATTGATGCCATCCTGGCAACCCAGCCAGCCCCACTCGGGAGCACTTCTGTCCACACTCTATCAATGCTCCTACCACCACCCCACCACCACCACTTCCACCACCACTTTTAGGACCTCTGGGACTGTCCACACCATTCCCCCGAGGTCACCATCTCTGTCTCTTCCGTGCCCGGACTAGAGGGCACGTCTGTACCC
>JAULAV010007064.1:0-24976 GCA_030789695.1 Scilla litardierei
CTAATAAGATTACGACCATCTGGTAGTCAAACGTATTCACCGATGCAATTTGCATATGGAACTCCACCAAATATCTCTCACTTGAGGACATTTGGATGCACAGTCTATGTCCCCATCGCACCACCACAGAGGACCAAGATGGGACCCCAATGCCGCCTAGGTATCTACATAGGGTTCGACTCACCATCGATCATTAGATACCTGGAACCCCTAACGAGGGACGCTTTTAAGGCTAGTCTAGAAGACTGTGAGTTTGATGAAAATAATTTTCCCAAACTAGGCATGAACGCTAAGAAGCCTGAAGCTTCAAAGACCATTTCATGGTATACCAAAACTTTATCCCACTTTGATCCGCGTACAAACCAATGTGAAGATAAGATCCTGAAGAACCTCCAAATACAAAATACAGTTCACATACTACCGGACAAATTCACTGACTCCCAGAAGGTTGTCAGATCACACGTCCCTGCTGCAAACACGCCAGCTAAGATTGACATACCCAAAGATGGATGCAATCCACCTACAGTAGAAGCGGCCGTACCTGAACAAAAGAGTGGACGACCTCCAGGCTCCAATGATAAACTTCCTTGAAAGAAGAAAACTCCTGGAGAAACTAAAACGATACCACCACAGGATGCTGAACTCAGCCCAGACATCTCTCCCCTCCTAAAACCCCTTGAAGAGGAAAATATAGGAGAAATATCATTAAATTATGTACGTACTGGGGAGGTACTGGATAGAAAAAGCACAATCATCGATGACGACTTTGCGTTCGTTATTGCTAGTCACGTCACTGAATATGACAATGATATCGATCCATGTTCTCTAGCAGAATGTAGACGCAGAGAGGATTGGCCAAAATGGAACAAGGCAATAGGAGTAGAGCTGGACTCACTCTCGAAACGTAAAGTTTTTGGACCTGTAGTCCCAACACCAAAGTGTGTAAAACCTGTGGGATTTAAAAGGGTGTTCGTAAGAAAGAGAAACGAAAATAATAAGATCATACGCTACAAAGCGCGCCTTATTGCACAAGGTATTTCCTAACAACTAGGAATAGATTATGATGATACATACTCTCCAGTCATGGATGAGATCACTTTCCGATTTATAATTAGCTTAACAGCTACGAAAGGCCTGGATATGCAGCTCATGGACGTTGTGACTGCATGCATATATGGCAACATAGATAAGGACATCTATATGAGACTTCTGGACGGTTATAAACTGCTAACAAAAATGTCAGATAGACCTCGGGACGTCTATTCTATCAAACTTCAAAGATCACTGTATGGTCTGAAATAATCGGAAAGAATGTGGTACAATAGACTCAGTGAATTCCTCGTGCAACAAGGATTCACAAATAATGAAGTCTGCTCTTGCATCTTTATGCCGTCTATGAAGACGATTTAAATCTCATTGGATCTCCTGAAGAGATAGCTGAGACATCCAAAAGCCTTACACAGACTTTTGAGATGAAAGACCTTGGCAAAACAAAATACTGTCCCGGCTTACAAATTGAACACTTCACCGGAGGAATCCTGTTACATCAATCCACTTACACAAGGAAATTGCTGAAAAATTTCCAAATGGACAAATGTCACCTGCTGAGTACACCAATGGTCGTCAGATCATTGGATGTTGATAAAGACCCCTTCCGTCCGCTAGAAGAGGGGGAGGAAACACTTGGTCCTGAAGTACCTTACCTAAGTGCCATTGGAGCACTCCTCTATCTGGCAAACTGCACGCATCCCGATATAGCGTTCACAGTTAACCTACTAGCCAGATACAGTTCATCGCCCACAAAGCACCACTGGAACGGAGTGAAGCACCTTCTGTGCGACCTCCAAGGGTCAGTCGACCTAGGACTATACTACCAGAAAGGCGTATCCTCCAACTTAGTTGGTTTTGCAATTACAGGATACAGATCTGATCCTCACACCGCAAAGTCCCAAACTGGTTTTGTATTCACCTACATTGGAATAGCCATATCATGGAGATCTGTGAAGCAGACCTCGACATCAACCGCATCCAACCACTCCGAACTCATTACGATCCATGAAGCTAGCAGAGAATGCTTTTGGCTACGTTCAGTCATTCACTACATCCTGGTGACGACTGGCCTGAAGATGGGCGACCTTGAACCAACCACCATGTATGAAGACAATGCAGCCTGCATAGCTCAACTACGAGGTGGCTACATCAAAAGTGACAGACAAAGCACATTTCCCCCAAGATTTTCTGGATGCATGAACTACAAGAAGACAGACAGATTGACATCCAGCAGATCCAGTCTTGCAACAACCTGGCAGATCTATTTACTAAAGCACCACCTCGCTGTACCTTTAGAAAACTTGTAATAGGAATTAGGATGAGACAGTTGAAAGACTTACAAGCCTGAAGCTTGTACACAACAGGGGGGAGTTAATGTTGTGTTGTACTTTTTTCCCTTAGCTATTAGTTTTTCCCACTGTGTTTTCCATAGCCAACGGTTTCAACGAGGCAACCACATCAACTCTGGATCCAGTAGCATCCACTCCTGGTAATATCAACCGATCAGGGAAGTGAAGGAGACTTGCACTCTTTTTCCTTAGCTATTGATTTTTCCCACTGGGTTTTTCATAGCCAAAGGTTTTAACGAGGCATTACCTCCTAACTTAGGATCCAGAAGTATCCATATCCTCATGACCCGATAAGCTCTATGAATCCTGAAGCATTCATATACCAAGCTTACAATAATGGATGGATAAGGGGAAGTGTTATGAACGGGCTTTTGTAGGCCCAAGTGGAGCCCAATATGGTTTAGGGTATCCACCCATTATGTAATTGTTTTCTATAAATAGAGGGCTACAGGTTCAGTAGCCGACTCTCTCATAACCTTTTAATTATTTTCTAATTTTTCAAAATTTAAGCTAATTTTTAAAGCATTCTTCTGTAAACGTTTTCGAAGCCGAAACCTGCTACATTTCAAAAAAATAATAAAACAATTTAAAATAATAGGAATAGTAAAACACAAACCACTGCCCACATTTCCTTCAGGGCTGCGGTTAACACCTCTAATTAATAATAAAATTAATTAATTAAATTGTTAATTAATATTTTATTAATTAGCTTTAACTATAAATACTCACCCTTTACCTCTTTCAAACACCCGAAAACACTTTGTTCCTTTGATAGATATTGCAAAACATGAGTTGCTATGCGCATATACCGTTTTGCTCTGCACACGATAGCTTTGCCTTTTGAACAATAGCGAAAATGAACTTTTTAAAACCCCAGAAATACTCCAGCATTAAATAAACTGTTGTGCGTGGTGAATAAAAAGTGATGCAAAGAACAAAAGTACTCATCGTGCACCACATGCAAAATTTTTGTCTGCACATAACAGGCAATTTTTTTTGCATTTGAGTAAAAATTGATGCCGAGAGCAAAATTACTCATCGCGCACAATAGGCATAATTTTTGCTTGTTGTGTGCGGTGAATAATTTTGCTTTCTGCTTTAATTGTTACTCATTGCGCACAAAAGACAAAATTTTTGCGTGTTGTCCAGACCAAAAGTTCTGCTGGTCTCGTAAACTAATAATCTAAATTAGTTTATGTCTGCAAACTAATTATCTAAATTAATATTTTTTAAAAAACAAAGTTCAAAAACCAAAATTAGTTTACAGTAAACATAAACCAAAAATCAAAGCGGTCATGCACAGAGTAAACGGTTGATGCATTGGGCATAAACATCACCTTTATCTTGTAAATTCACATAGGAAGGTGAAGAAATTTAAGGACTAGAGGAAAAAATAGAAAAGAAACTATTAATATTTTCATTTCTATTGATATGTTTAAATATACAAATCATCGATGGTATAATAGTAATCTACATGAAGATATGAATCCTAATTGTTTGGTAACTAATAACAGTGGATCTTTACAAGATGTGGTTCGTTGTATCGGGTCAACATCAGCAATGGATGACTTTGATGTGATCCCGGGTTTAGTGGGATTTGGTCTTGTTTCCTTATACACCCCTGTAAACTGATCGACAGAGATGACGAACAATTTGGCCCAAAGAAGTTCAAAACAATTCGTGGTGAGACTCTTGGTGAAGATGTCTGCAGGGTTGTCTTCGGTGGAGATGTGCCGCACTTGAATATTGCCATATGTAGTTTGCTCTCCGATGAAGTGGTATTCAACTGTGAAGTGTTTGGTTTTTATAACGACCAGTATTTTAGGCGTGTTGGGTTGAGTGTGTGGCCGTATTTTACTTCAGTAGTCCGAGTGTTTTTCGTCCGAGTGTTCTTTGATTCTACGCGTCGATGCGAGCGCCCCCTTATTTTCGGATTTTTTACCATAGCATGAACAATTATCTATTAACCCTGATCTTAGATCTACCCTTATTAAACTCACCGTATTGTGAGGTGAGATCTAACACCCACATTAAATCATACCCTACCCCCTTAATGCTTTGTTTTTTTCATTATAACCACCTCCTCTTCGCAGGACGAAGGCAGCAATCACTGTTCTTCCCCTCCCCAAACAACATATTTATCATCCCAATTTTGTCAATCTTCCTGCAAACAACAACAACAACATCATCATCATCACCCTCATTTCCCTGCTATTACTATCTCCCAACCATTCCTCATCTTCATCATTATCAGCAAGCCCTCCTTCGTCAAACAATCCTCAAAATCAAACACACAAAAATCAAATTGAGAGAGGGAGAGACAGAAATCAGATCTGAAAATCATCATCATCAAATCCAACCACCCCTCCTTCATACTTCCCTCCCATACTTCAGATCACCACCACCTGAGCACCACCCGTGCACCCGGAACCCCGCTCTGCCGCTGCTGTGCGCGTGCCTCCTCCCAAGGCTGCTGCATGCACTCCGTCCAAGGCCCATGACGCCTGCGTAGACTACCGCACGTGCCTGGTCGCCTGGAGTCCTAGCCGCCCGAAGCCCCCCGCCGCTACCCTAGCTCTGTCGCATGCGCCTCCGCCTGAGAGCCTGCACCGCCACCAGCTACTGCGCACGCTGCTCCACCCGCGCGCGCCCTAGCTCCGCCCAGACTGACGCCTAGCTTCCCCCCATTGACGCACATGCCGCTGCCTGTAGCCCTGCGTCGCCCTCCGCCCAGATCCACCTGCCCAAGCTCCTCTCCCCTTGGCCATGACCACATTGACCCCCCCCCCCTTTCCCCTGCAACAAAAAAAAAGAAGAGAAGAAGGGGGAGAGGCAGATCGCGAGAGAGAGAGAGAGAGAGAGAGAGAGATGATAGGTAAGCTATTTGTTTTAAATAAGTAATAATGTTATTACTAAGTTATTATAATTGTTAGTTATAAATTATTAAGGGTTAAGTTGTTATATAAGTTAGTTTAAGTTATAAGTTATTATATAAGTTATAAAAAATATAATTAAGTTTTAAGTTTTAATGTAGTAGTTATAAAGTTTTCTTTTTAAAGCTAATATATATATATATATATATAAAGAATTAGTTTTATAAAATCATTAAAAAATTACTTTAAGTATAATATGTTAGCCATATGTTTTATTTTGTGTAGCAACTTGTCTCGTAATACATGTGGACCCAGGTATCCCTACCGCTGATCGAACCATGCCTTTCACGACACGGCGTATCTGTAACTCATCGTACCCTAACTATGGGTTTTAAAAACTTTAACGATGCATGCTAAACTGGTTTCATTTCATTAGTAAAGTGTCTCCTTTGAATAGTTAGATGAGCTTGATAAACTGCACAGTATTGTAAAAGACTCGATCGGACTACGAGTCGTACTTGATCGTAAAGTGTCAATCTAGATAATGATACCTAAATTTCAAATACGGTAACATCACAGATACTTGTGGCTTTGGGGTAACTTATAATAGCAAGTGTGCGGGAGCGACCAGTCCGATCTTTGTTGTTGTCACCGTTCGGGTTCTTGTAGCCCCTTCAAAGTTGGAAGGTGACAAATTCATAGACTTGATCACAGATTCTTGAGCAGTATTGCATGTATTGAATAGTATTGCATGTATTGATTGGCACAGTTTTGGTTTAACCCAGGTTCGCGCACCCGTTGTATCAGGTGGACTCGTGGTTGCTCACTGTACTCTGCATTAGAAGTCACGTTCTAGGTTCGGAACAGTTATACTCTTGTAAACTTGACATCTTTAATAATGTTTTCTTTTAATCGCTGATAAATTGGGAAAGTTGCAAATCTGCAAAACTATATTTCTGCTCCATTTCCATACCATTATTGTATGCTCTTTTATTTCTAGTCTTGCTAGTATGCCGTACTTGTATATTGTTTTAATTTCCATGCTAGAGATACTTTGAGTTATGTTTGATCCTGGCGCCACCTTCTTTTTGTGGTGGATCCACCAGATACTTCACAGGTGGACGAGGTGACAGAGTTAGCATACGCCGAGCTCGCAGTTGAGTTTGACCAGGAGGACGCGGGTTACTGAGAGTAAGTGTGAGAGTGTTATATTATCTTATGTTTTCTTTTCCAGAGTGTGGCTTGTGTGTATTTGTTTTCGGACTGTGTTTCCTTTTCTGTACGCTGATGGTTTGTAATAATTTTGTATTTCATTTTCATGTATGAGTATTTGGCATATTTCTGCAACAGAGCCTGTATTGACTTCATTGATGCCTAGCAGGACTTGTGCATGTACCGAACAGTAACGGGCCCCAGGAGTGGGTTGTTACAAGTTTGGTGGCCCATGCAGGCCCGTGTTAAATACCACATGAACAGTACAGGAAGTTTAGAATGTGTCATATAAAATACTCAATGGAAATGATCAAACCTTATGAAACGCAGGTAAGCAATGGAAAGGAACACTTCAGAAGTAAGGACTGTGCTTTTGGATCAGGGACCAATCTACTGAATGGGGGTCCCAACTAGAATAATGCTGGTAATAGAGCTAATAACGGTCTAGACACGACAGGACTCTCGAATGCACCATTGACTACAGAAGATTTCATGCGGGGTATTTATACCCTTCATCAGCAGCTGAGACATGATTTTCTTATAGAGCCGAAAGCTGACCCGAGTGCTTACCACTTTCGAGCGATGAATCTGAAGACCTTCTCTGGGACCGAGAGCCATCTCTAAGCGGAGAAATGGCTCAGGAGCATCACTGATGATCTGAAAGCAACTCAGATTCGAGAAGAAGCATGGGTGGCTACCGCTAAGAGGCAACTAACTGATGGTGCTCGAGACTGGTGGCAGGCAGTAGAAGACCACTTGGGATTATCGATTACGTGAGATGGCTTCACCAGTACCTTCAATGCCCAGTACTTTTTGCCACAGGCAAAAATCATGATGAGGAAGAAGTTCATCAACCTGAAGCAGGGCTCGATAACTGTAGACCAGTATGACGCTAAGTTTTCCAGGCTCAGCAGGTTTGCCCCAGAGATGGTTACGGATGCATTAACTCGAGCCCAGCATTTTCAACAGGGACTTAACATTGAGATTTGGAGGAAGTTAGTCACTGCTAGTCCGACCACGCATGTTACAGTTCTGACCATTGCCCATAACCTTGAGATGGTCGAGAAGGAAGTAGAGGAAGACCTAAGATTTCAGCTCCTATGAGGCCCCCGTCGACCCATTCTGGGCTGAGCAGATGGCTACAGATACACCGCACTATTCAGTAGACTCAGTTTAAGAAACCAGGGCAACAATAGCAGGCCCACCCAGTCTACCATTTTTGTGGAAATCCTGGACACTTCATATCAGAGTGTCGAAGTTTTTTAGGCCTTTGTCTGGTTTGTGGGGTGTCAGGACACATGGCTAGGGATTGCCCACATTTTAAGCCACGTGCTCCAGCCCCAGCTCCCTGTGATGCCCCAACTGGGAACGCTCCACAACGTCCACCTCTACCTCCACAGTAGAGGGTGTTTCAGCAAGCACACAACAACCACCACCGGAATGCCAGGCTTACACCATGACCGTCGAAGAGGCCGAGGCTACCGGTCAAGTGATCACAAGTATATTTCTAATGTTTGTTAGTGAATCATTTCTTTCATTAGTATTGGTTGCTTAGATTAGTGTCTGTAACCTAGGTGACGTACTAGTAGCTGGGAAACCCGCCATCTCCTTGTTCGACTCGGGAGCATCACACTGCTTTCTGACGAGTTGATTCGTTTGCACCCACACCGTTCCTGTCAAAACTTTAACTATCGGTTGGAACGTCTACATGGGTGGCGGAGTGATAAAGGCGACCAGTGGATATCCTCAATGCCCCGTGGTGATTTGTGGGCGAGCATTATTCGTTGACCTCATGATGATAGATATCCCAAACTTTGATGCTGTATTCGGGATAGATTGTTGGAAAATTTCCATGCCACTATCGAATGTTTTCGAAGGAGGGTAGCCTTCGATATTCCTGATCATCCAAAGTTCGATTTCATTAGTGGGAGCAGATCTGTTGGTCCGGTGAAGTACAAAGCCAGGTCGACCGAAGCAGTAGCAGTCGCGATGGAAGCTAAGCCCGATTTACCAGAGGTGGTTCGAGAGTTCATGGATGTGTTTCCAGACGACCTTACAGGTTTACCTCTGGATTGCACCCTCAAATTTTTCATCGAACTAATGCCAGGAGCCCAGCCAATGTCCAAGGGACCATATCGTTTAGCACCATCTGAGCTAGAAGAATTATGGGCCCAACTTGATGAACTACTGAAGAAGAGATGGATACGAACTAGTGTATCTCCATGGGGATCTCCTATATTGCTGGTGAAGAAGAAAGACAGATCCCTACGTATGTACGTTGACTATCACGACCTGAACAAAGTCACCGTGAAGAACAAATACCCTCTATCGCACATCGACGATCTTTTCGACCAGTTCGGTGGGTCAAGCGTCTATTCGAAACTGGATCTGAGGATAGGGTACCATCAAGTGAAGGTGAAAGACGAAGATGTTCCCAAGACTGCAATCAAAACCAGATAAGAACATTATGAGTACTTAGTAATGCCGTTTGGTGTGACCAATGCACCTGCGGTATTTATGAGTCTCATGAACCAAGTATTGTATGAATACTTGGACAAGTTCATAGTAGTATACATCGATGACATTCTTATCTACTCGAAGAATACGATGGAGCATGCAGAACATCTAGGAATGTTCTCAAGACCCTAAGAAGACACCAATTTTATGCCAAACTTAGGACGTGCGAGTTCTGGCTGAACGAGGTGGCGTTCCTAAGCCACGTGTCAGGGGAAGGGATTAATGTTTATCCTGAAAAAGTAGCAGCTGTTCAAAACTGGCCAGTCACTCGAACGGTGACCGAGAATCGAAGTTTCTTGGGACTCGTTGGCTACTACTGTAGGTTTATCAAAGACTTCTAAAACATCGCGGGAGCCATACTGCGATTGACGAGAAAGGATGTGGTGTTTGTTTGGTCGAAAGCATGTGAGGATGCTTTCCAAGAACTGAAGAAGAGATTGACAACATCACCCATTTTGATCATTCCAGACTGATCAGGAGGATTCGAAGTCTTCTACGATGCATCTGGTAAGTGATTTGTATGCATGCTACATCAGTACGGTCAAGTCATAGCATATGCATCTAGGCAGTTGAAGATCCATGAGAAGAATTACCCCACTCATGATCTTGAGTTGGCGGCAATGATTTTTTGCATTAAAGATTTGGAGGCACTTCCTATTAGGGGAGCAGGTGAAGGTATTCTCGGATCATAAGAGTCTGAAGTATCTCTTCACTCAGAAGGAGCTCAACATACGTTAGAGACGATGGATTGAGCTCATGGCAGATTATGATATTGACCTTCAGTACCATCCTGGGGAGGTCAATGTCGTACCTGATGCGTTGAGTCATTTACCAGTGGTGATGATGCTTACGACTCAGTGGAGGTTGCAGCAAGAGCTCCAGGACATGGGTATAGAAGTGCTTCTACCAGGGATGACTGCATCTTTGATGGGCATGCACATTCAGTCGACGTTAGTGGAGAGGATCAAGACTGCTCAGATGGACGATGAGAAGCTACAGAAGATTAAATACATGGTAATAGCAGGCCAGAGGCCAAAGTTTAAGATTCATGTAGATGGATCCTTGAGGTTTGAGGACAGGATCTGTGTACCATCTGGCGCCATCAGAGAGGAGTTGTTGGAGGAAGCTCACAGCTCTCCTTACTCTATACATCCTGGAGGTACCAAGATGTATCAGGATCTGTGACAGCATTACTGGTGGCATGGCATGAAAAGGATCGTCGCACGGAGCATGACAAAGTGTATTGTGTGCCAACATGTGAAGGTTGAACATCGGAGGACTGCCGACTTATTACAGCCATTGCTCATTCTGGAGTGAAAATGGCAGCACATCACGATGGACTTCATGACTGGACTACCCAAGAGTATGAAGAAGAATGACGCTGTCTGGATGATCATAGATCAATTGACCAAGACAACACACTTCTTTCCTTTTAGAGTAGGCCAGTCTACAAAAGTATTGGCCAAGAAGTACATGGATGAGATTGTGAAGCTGCATGGAGTTCCTATCAGCATTGTCTCAGACAGAGACCCAGGTTCACATCTCGTTTTTAGAGAAGCCTTCAGGAGATCTTGGAAACCTACTTGAGCTTTAGTACAGCTTTCCATCCACAGACAGATGGTCAGTCAGAGCGTACTATACAGAAACTTGAAGACATGGTGTAGGCATGCATGCTATATCTCAAGGATCATGGGAAGACCATCTCCATTTAGTGGAATTTGCATTCAACAATAGCTACCAGTCTAGCATTGGCATGGTGCCTTTTGCAGCGTTGTATGGGAAGAAGTGCCGATCCCTATTGAGCAGGGATGATGTGGGAGATCGAGAGATGGTTGGTCCTGAGCTAATCACAGAAGCAGTGGATGTGGTTCGGACCATCAGAGAGAAGCTGCAGTTGGCTCAGGATAGGTACAAGCATTGGGCAGATGTGAAACATCGACACCTTGAGTTTCAGCCCGGTGATCATGTTTTTCTGAAGATCTCGCCCAACCGAGGATTGACTCGTTTTGGTCGGAGAGGAAAGCTTCGTCCTCGATTCATTGGGCCTTTCGATATTCTGGAGAGAGTAGGAGAGGTGGCCTACAAGCTTGCACTACCCCTGCCTTGGAGGGAGTGCACAATGTGTTCCACATCTCGCAGTTGCATCGCTAAGTGAGCGACCCTAGTCATGTTGTGGACTATTCGGAGATCGCAGTTTGTCCGGACTTAACATATGAGCAGCAACCCGTGGAGATCCTAGATCGATGCCAGAAAGTCTTCAAGAGTAGGACTATTGATCTAGTCAGGGTGATGTCGCACCATGACTCCCAAGAAAATCTACCTGGGAGCGAGAGGACGAGATGCAAGGACGTCACCCCTACCGTTTCCATGCCATGTAGAGAATTCCGAGGAAGGAATTATTCTAAGGAGGGTAGGATGTAACGACCTGTATTTTAGGCATGATGGGTTGAGTGTGTGGCTGTATTTTACTTCAGTAGTCAGAGTATTTTTCGTCCGAGTGTTCTTTGATTCTATGCATCGATGCTAGCATGCCCCTATTTTTGGATTTTTCAATTAATCCTAATCTTAGATCTACCCTTATTAAACCTACCGTATTGTGAGGTGAGATCCAACACCCACATTAAATCAAACCTGTTAATGCCAAAATTGACAGGTACAGTTGTCAAGCTGATGGAGACTGAAAGCACTGAGCTAGAGCTCTGTTAGAGTTGAGGTGGGACCCTTAGTTGGAAGAACCAGGGTCAGATGATTGTAGTTGAGGGTGGTACGACCTTCGATCGATCCATGAGCGACCGTTGCATCGATCGTTCGAAATTGAAGGACCAAGCTCCGACCTTCGATGTTGGATAGCGATCGCTGGTCTATACCACAGGGAGTCAGTAGGGGGGTCAGATCTAGGTTCCGACCCAAATCTCCTCCGATGCTTAAGTTAGTAGGGAACTTAAGGAAAAGAGGGAGCTTGGTGTAGTTGAGATCGACCCACAGAGGTTCGTCTCTAGACTAACGATGCAAGCTCGTATATCGAGCGGTAAAGTAGGAAGATAGAGTTCTATGTTTCAGATCTCGTACCTTGAAGATGGAACCCCATTTACCTTGGTATGTTGGCCTATTTATAGGTAGCTCCTTCTCGATGAGGCATAACCGCCCCTCATTAATTAGGGCACGATCTTCTCCAAGATTCGAGCTAACGGCTGCCCATTTACTCGGTCCCATTAACTCTTCCTTAAATGTCGGTGCCAGTCCAACGGTCACCTGTTCCATTCACCCGACTCAGTCGTAGACTGCTTAGAGTGCGGAGGTAATGGGTCGCAGATGATGAACAGGCCGGGTACGCGGATACCCAAATCGGGTTCGTATCCGTGCACTAACAGTGGCCCCCGTCATTCGGGTTCGTATCCGTGCACTAACAGTGGCCCCCGTCATTCGTTCTCGAGAGATAGTGCTGATCGAGGCCGAATGATGAGTACTTTCATTAAATAGGGCACGACATTTGGAGTGGCTGATTTGATTCATGCCGCCAAAGCTTCTTGCCTTCAGATGATCTCAACCGTTGCTTTTGGCATTCTTCGACGCGTGTTAGTCATTGGGTACTGAGCCGACAGAGTCCCTTCGTGTATAAGAAACTGGAGTTGTGAATTCAGGGGCTTTTGCGCTCCTATCCCTTGGTAACTAGAGAAAATCATCTTCTTCCACTTGCTTCCGGCAATCAAAGATGGCAGGTGGAGCATACAGAGATCTGACCTCAGAGCTGGAGCGAGCCTACGAGGAAGATCGGAAGAGGAAAAGGGCTGAGGAGGATGAGGATGAGGAGGAGGATGAGGATGATGAGGAGGATGAGGAGGAAGTGGAGCATTTCCTTCCAGACCTGGGGGAGGCTGGAGGCTCCTCAAGCCAAGCTATTGGGGCTCTGAAGGCGGCTCCTTCTGATCCCTGAGGTGGGGCTGAACCTTTCGCCATCCCGCATCTCGACAGGTGGCCCTACGAGGACATCGTTCATCCAGTCCCTCTCGTCGGCCCCATTTCCCTAGAGTTCAGCCATCTTCTACTGTCGAATCGTGTTTTGACCGGCCATCCTGTGAAGACTCAGAAGGAGCCCTATCGGCCCCCGTTCATCGTAGGGAGGGACGAGTCGGCCCTTCTGTGCTTTGGGATGTGGGCTCGTCTGGCAGAGAGTACCACTCTGCCAAGGGACTTCGACTTCCTGCAGGGGGTCGACCTTGAGACGATGGCCAACTGCTTTGTTTGTAGTATTCTTCAGGTTTGTTGCCACCGGGCCTTCCTTCCTTACTTCTCTATCTGTTTTTGCTGATTGATGTTCTCTACAGGTGACCCTTTTCGGCACATGCTTGCACCGCAGGGCCCTTGACCTGATCGAGGGACAGCGCCGGCTTGCGGCTGCCGAGCACCAGGCTTCTGAGCTCTGAGCTCAGGTGTGAGGAAGCTGGAGGATGACATGGGGAAGACCATGTCCACCAAGGCTGCATCGGATTGGGTGGCCGTGGAACCGAAATCCAGCTATGCCTCCTTGTCAATCACCAGGAAGCAGGCGGAAGCGCATTGGGGGAGAGAACGATCTCAACTCCGTGTCAAGGTCGAGGCATCGAGGAAGGAGGCTGCTGATCTTTAGGTCAAGCTTCTCGAGAAAGGGAAAGAGGTCGATGCTTACAAGGCTCAGACCACCTCCAAGATGGATCGGGTGGCGAGAGCGATAAATGACCTTTTTACACCCGACGATGCCTCATCTTCCTAGTTTTTTTGTGAACCACCATCTTTGTAAGACCACTCTCGAGCGAGTCATATTTAACTGCCCAGATTTAAATGAAAAGAATTTTTGCAACAGGACAAATTTTTTTTGCGTTTGTTCTTTTTAGAATGCTTTCTGAAATTCTTGCTAAAATTCTTGTCTGTGTTTAGATATGTGTGCATGTATGTGGCACCTCAACGACGTAAGTTTAGTTGACTTGGGTCATTGGATTGTCATGACACTATCTGACATGAATTTGCTTTACATCGGTGTTCGATGGCAATAGACGTGGTCCCTTCGACTTACGGCCGACGATGATCGAGGGTCGAAGGTCGTTCGATAGCGAGGGACGCGGTCCCTTCGACTTACGGTCGACGACGATCGAGGGTCGAAGGTCACTCAGTGACGAGGGATGTGGTCTCTTCGACTTACGGTCGACGACGATCGAGAGTCGTTCGATGGCAAGGGTGACCCCTTGGCTGACGGCTGACGAATGAGGTTCGAAGGTCATTCGGTGGCGAGGTACATGGTCCCTTCGACTTACGATCGACGACGATCAAGAGTCTTTCAGTGGCAAGGGTGACCCCTTGGCTGACGGCTGACGGCTGACGAATGAGGTTCGAAGGTTGTTCGATGGCGAGGGACGTGGTCCCTTCGACTTACTGCCGACGACGATCGAGAGTCGTTCAGTGGCAAGGGTGACCCCTTGGCTTATGGCTGACAAATGAGGTTCGAAGGTTGTTCGGTGGAAAGGGACGTGGTCCCTTCGACTTACGACCGACGACGATCGAGAGTCGTTCAGTGGCAAGGGTGACCCCTTGGCTTACAGCTGATGAATGAGGTTCGAAGGTCATTTGGTGGTGAGGAACATGGTCCCTTTGACTTACGGTTGACAAAGATCGAGATTCGTTCAGTGGCAAGAGTGACCCCTTGGCTTACAGCTGACGAATGAGTTTCGAAGGTCGTTCGGTGGCGAGGGACGTCGTCCCTTCGACTTACGACCGACGACGATCGTTACTGACTTCGAAGAACGATCTACTTTGTATTCATAATGAGCATGTATAAGACCCAAAAATGAACGGTAGATTTACCCTTTTAGTACAATCATTGATAATACTTTCGTAAATGTTCTGCATTCCAAGGATGAGGAAGTTCCCTATCATCCAATGTAGCGAGTTGGTAGGTGGCAGGATCGAGTACGTCGATCACTGTATAGGGCCCCCCTCCCATTTTGAGGTGAGCTTTCCCTGCTTGATGATCTCGGGAGTAAAAACAGCCTTGCGTAGCACCAAGTCTTCCACACAGAAGCTGCGTTCGCAGACTTTTGAGTTGAAGTAGCGGGCCATGTGCCCCTTCTGTTCGATGAGGGTCAACAACGCTCATTTACGGACCTCGTCCACTAGTTGCAGATTGACTCGAGGCCCTCTAAGTTTCTTCCTTTGTCGTAGTATTGGAGACAAAGCGGTCATTCATTGACCTCAACAGGGACGACGGCCTCGCATCCGTAGGCCAGCATGAAGGGTGTTTCCCCAGTCAAGGTTTTGTAGGTTGTTCTGTACGACCAT
Source organism: Scilla litardierei (assembly GCA_030789695.1). NCBI lineage: Eukaryota > Viridiplantae > Streptophyta > Magnoliopsida > Asparagales > Asparagaceae > Scilla > Scilla litardierei. The sequence goes on from JAULAV010007064.1 coordinate 15,311, forward strand.
AATATGCCGGGTATCTCATCCGGCCAAGTTCCCTCGAGCCTGACCATTTTCTTTCTCAGGGGCCCAAGGTGTTGGAATTTCATAATTCCATGTTTCTATTCCCATATGGTTTTGATATGACAAACACATTCAGTGCTACTAACTCTATGTATACAGATACAAATCAATGTTGAGTTCCACACAATCAAATATCTTCATGCATACTCAATCAGATATATCATTCATGAAGCTGGAAAGACAAAGGCACCTAATCCACGATTTGGATATATAATCACTTGATAAGGATCTCCTGCAAAGACGTTTCTCAGATTCAGTTGCAGATGCATTCCTATCTACGGCTTTATGTAATCAATGTCAAATTTACGTTATTAGAGTCACAAAGCCTTGTGATAATATGTCTTAGTCATCTAGGTTCCATTACTCAGAGATCTACACTTCCCAATTTCGAAAATTTGTAACTTTAAAAATTGGCAACCAATAACCCCATTTTGGTCGACCAATTTTAAACCTTCGAATTTGACTATGGGATTACATATTCAAACTCCCATAAACGTGTAGATTCTGGAACTATCCTCCAACGGTCAAAATTCTCTCTCTAAATTTTGGTCGACCAATGTGGTAATTTTGGTCGACCAATTTCAAAACTAGCCGTTTTGATCCCAAATTTTCAGGGACGGTTCTTGCCCGTTTTCCAACGTTAACTACAGTCCCCAACCATCCCTAAACACTATAAATAGAGGGGTAGACCCTCTGTTTCTCTTCACTCACTTTCCTCTTCTTTACTCTCTTATTTGTTGAAATCAAGTCTTTCATTTTCTAAAGCTTTAGGCCATTAGTTGTTCTTTTCTTATTTGTAAGAAGAAATCATTAGATTTCTTTCTTCATTTAAGAACGGAAGAACTTGGATTTTCAACATCATTTTGGAAAGTTGTTTGTGTTCATAATTGCAAGAAGAAATCGATTGATCTCTCTCTTCTTTTATGAACCAGAGAACTTCAAGTATTGTTCTTCATTACATATCTTATACATCTTGAAGTTCATCTTTTAAACATCATCCTTGAATTCATTCTCTGAAATTTATACCAAGGCTACATGTGTTTTTCTATTTCATTATTTAATAGGTTTGAATCTCTGTTTAGAGATTGTACAAAGTTTGGGACACGGGGAGTGTCGCCATTTTTGTAAGTTTGTGCTTGCGGGGCAAGTGATTATAGTGGATTGAAAATCTCTACTGGGAGTAGAGGACTGGAGTAGGATCAAGAGGATCCGAACTAGGTTAAATCTCTGTGTTTGCGATTGATTTATTTTCAGTTCTTGTCATTTTATTTCTGTGCAATCTTTGCAAATATTACTAACATTTTATTTGCAACATTTTTATTATATACACTATTCACCACCCTCTAGTGTATTGATCCATACAAGCTAAAATTATATTTGGTATCAGAGCAAGGTTAAGATGGCAAGAAGTTCCACAGCATCAAACATGAACGCCGATCCACACAACTACAACATAAATCAACATCCTGAAGGGCACTCTCAGGTTCGTCCTCCTCTATTTGATGGTTCTAACTACTCATAGTGGAAAATACGAATGGAGATTCATCTCCAAAGTATGCATTATGAGATATGGGACATCGTAGAGACATGATACACTAAGCCAACAACTCATGTTGTCGATTGGTCCGCCAACGACAAAGTTGCAAAGACAAACAACTCAAAGGCCATGAATGCTTTATTCTGTGCCATGGATAAACATGAGTTTAATCGAGTATCTCAGGCCAAAAGTGCAAAGGATATTTGGCACATACTCGAGGTAACTCATGAAGGAACCAATAAAGTAAAGGAAACTAAGATTGCCTCCTTGGTTCATAAGTATGAGTTGTTCAAGATGCAAGACAAAGAGACTATTGGACAAATGAACACCAGGTTCACTAACATTATTAATTCTCTTAATGCTCTTGGAAAAGTTTATTCTTCTCTTGATCAGGTACGCAAGATTCTTAAGGTACTCTCCCCAGAATGGCGTCCAAAGATCACTGCTATTGAGGAAGCCAATGATCTTTCCACATTATCCATGGAAAATCTTAATGGTAACCTAATGGCCCATGAAGTTACATTGCAAGATGCAAAAGAAGAATCAGATCAAAAAAAGAAAGTACTCGCCTTCAACACAACATCAGATAATGAAGATTCAAATGATGACATGTCATTCTTTGCCAAGAACTTCAGAAAGTTCTTTCAAAAAGGTAAGTATAATAATAAATCTAAAATTATTGATTCTTCTCTTTGCTTCAATTGTAATAGGCCAGGACATATGAAGAAAGATTGTCCACTTCTCAAAGCAAAGTTCAAAACTTCCAACAACAACGATCAATCCAGAAGAGAAAGGAAGTTTGACAAGATGAAAAAAGCATTTGCAGCAACTTGGGATGAATCTTCAGATGATGAAGATGACAATGATGAAAGTGCTAATATGTGCTTTATGGCACAAGATAATGAAGATGAGGTAAGTGCTTTTAATAATGAAGAATTACTAGATGCATTGAAAGATCTCTATTCTCGTTTCAAAAAATTAAATAGTCAACATAAATCTTTGAAACAGAATAATGACAATCTCCTTATTAAATATCAAGAATTATCTTCTTCTAAAAGCACTACACCAAATTCTATACATGTTGAGAATTCATATTCTCAAATTTTAGATCTTAGTAAAGAGAATGATATTCTCAAAACTAAGAATCTAGAATTGCACACAAAAATATCTGAAATGGATAAAAGTATCTCATCACTAAAGATGAAATACGATGAGATGTCATCCAATGTTAATAAATTTAACAAAGGAAAGACAAATCTCGATGATTTGCTAAAAATTCAATATCCAGCAAATCATAGACAAGGACTGGGATATTCTCATAAGGATGCACCTAAGTCTTATAACACTTCTTCCTCTAGTGGCAAAACAATTTTTGTTAAACCACTAAAGAAGAATCACACATTCATTTACACGAAGAAAGTAAATATTCCTACTTATTCTTCACAAAGAAATGTTACTAACATTTCAAAATCATCTCCTAGGAAACATACTACAGTTAGTATATGGGTTCCTAAGGATTCATGTTTGAAAGATAGAAATGATTATATTTCTCATTATATACATGCTATAATTCATTCTTGTGATTACATTAAAAAGTCAAATTCCACTTGGGTTTGGCTTCCAAAAATCTAATCCCAATGACCCTCAAACAAAGGGTACCAATGCTTAATGTTTTATCTTTCAGGTACCTAAAAAGGAAAGATGGATTTTGGATAGTGGATGTTCAAAACATATGACGGGAAATGTCAACTTGCTTTCAACCGTTAAATATAAAGATGGAGGCACAGTTACCTTTGGTGACAACAACAAAGGCAAAATCATAGGCACTGGAACTGTTGGCAATACAAATCAGCCTATCATTGAGAATGTTCTCATGGTTGACGGTTTGAAACATAATTTACTTTCCATTAGTCAGTTATGTGATAAAAATTACAAAATAGTTTTTGAACAAAATGATTGCATTATTTATGATTCTGATATGTCATCTGTTTTGTTCCGTGGTAAGCGTAAGAATAACATTTATATCTTATGCATGTCTATTACCACTCACAATCATTGTTTACTGATTACTTCAGATGAAACACTATTATGGCATAAACGTTTTGGACACACTAATTTCAAAAAATCTAGCACATATTTCAAAACACAATTTAGTAAATGGAATGCCAAATATTTTTTTCAAACACAAACATTTCTGTGATGCTTGTCAACAAGGAAAAATGCACAAATCCTCTTTTAAATCAAAGGACGTTATCTCAACAAAGAGACCATTAGAACTATTACACTTAGATTTGTTTGGTCCTTCAAGAGTAGCTTCTTTGAATAAAAGTAGATATGCATTTGTCATTGTTGATGATTATTCAAGATATACTTGGGTTATATTCTTACAAAACAAGAATGATGTTTTTGAAGAATTTTCAGTATTTTGTAAAAAGATACAAAAGATCAAATCCTCTAACATTTTCACTATTCGTAGTGATCATGGGGGAGAATTTGAAAATGAATCTTTTACCAAGTTTTGTAATGAAAATGGCATTACTCACAATTTTTCTTTTCCTCGTGCTCCTCCTCAGAATGGAGTAGTAGAAAGGAAAAATAGAACTGTACAAGAATGTGCAAGAACAATGCTTTGTGATAGTAAGTTACCAAAATATTTTTGGGCTGAAGCTGTCGCAACTGCTTGTTACATTATGAATAAAGTTCTTATAAGGCCATTGCTTAATAAAACTTGTTTTGAATTATTCTTTAATCGCATTCCTCGTGTATCATATTTTAAAGTGTTTGGATGTAAATGTTTCATTCTTAATACTAAGGATGCACTTGATAAGTTTGATTCAAAATCTGATGAAGGTATTTTTGTTGGATACTCAACACGTAGCAAAGCCTACAAAGTATATAACAAAAGAACTTCAACAGTTGAAGAATCACTACATGTCACATTTGATTAGAACCCCTCATCTAATTCTCCCATCATTGATGATGAAGAGAATATATTACCTTTATCTAATTCTTTAGATAATATTAATCTTGATGAAATTGATGCTACTAAACCCTCTGTTGAGTCTATTTCAGATAATACAGATCTTCCGAAGGCATTTGCACAAGTTCCAAACCATCCATTAAAGTTAATCATTGGAGATATTACAGATGGAGTTAGAACTCGTCATCAAATAGAACAAATGACGCATTGTGCTTTCCTTTCAACCATTGAACCAAAGAACATCAAGGATGCATGTGAAGACAGTTCATGGATTATCGCTATGCAGGAAGAACTCAATCAATTTCAACGAAATGATGTTTGGGAATTAGTTCCCAGACCAACAGATCATTCAATTATTGGTACCAAGTGGGTATTCAAAAATAAATTGGATGAATCTGATCAGGTAATTAGAAACAAGGCACGATTGGTTGCACAAGGTTATAATCAAGAAGAAGGTATTGATTATGATGAAACCTATGCACCAGTTGCACGTCTTGAGTCTATTAGAATGTTGTTATCATTTGCATGTTTTAAAATTTTTAAATTATTTCAAATGGATGTCAAAAGTGCTTTTTAAATGGTTTTCTCAAAGAGGAAGTTTATGTTGAACAACCTCCTGGTTTTATTCATGAAAATTTAGAAAATCATGTTTTCAAATTGAAGAAAGCTTTATATGGTCTTAAATAAGCACCTCGTGCTTGGTATAAAAGACTTAAAAGCTATCTTTTAAATTCTGGTTATCCTATTGGTAAAATAGATTCGACGTTATTTATTAAGAACATTAAATCTGACATAATCATTATTCAAATATATGTTGATGATATTATTTTTGGTTCTACTAATGAATCTCTTTGTCAAGATTTCTCTAAGATTATGCAGAAAGAATTTAAGATGAGTCACATGGGTGAACTTAATTACTTCCTCGGTCTTCAAATCAAACAATTGAAGGAAGGAATCTTCATTCACCAAAACAAGTATTCTAAGGAACTCATCAAGTGTTTTGGTTTAGAAAGTTCTGCAGAAAAACGTACTCCATGAGTACATCTACTTCTCTCGACAAAGATTTAAATGGTAAGAGTGTTGATCAACGTCTTTACAGAGGTATGATTGGCTCTCTACTTTATTTAACTGCTAGTAGACCAGACATTATGTTTTCAGTATGTTTATGTGCACGTTTTCAGGCAGATCCTAAAATTTCACATCTAACTGCCGTAAAAAGGATTATTAGATATGTTAAGCACACTTCTGATTTTGGTTTATTTTATCCCAAGTCAAGCATATTTGATTTATTATCGTATAGTGATGCAGATTTTGCTGGTTGCAAATCAGATCGTAAAAGTACCAGTGGTACATGCCAATTTTTAGGTCATGCTTTAGTTTCTTGGTTTAGCAAAAAGCAAAACTCCGTTTCATTACCTACAACCGAGGCAGAATATATTGCCGCCGGTTTAGCATGTGCTCAAATCTTATGGATGAAACAAACTATTTCTGACTATGGTATTGATTGCTCTACTTGCCCTATTATGTGTGATAATACTAGTGCTATTAATCTTTCTAAAAATCCTGTGCATCATTCTCGTACAAAACATATTGATGTACGTCATCATTTTTTAGATGATCATGTTCAAAAAGGAGATATTGTTCTTAAATTTATAGCTACTGAACATCAGACTGCTGATATTTTGACTAAACCGTTGAAAGAAGAGACTTTTATTAAGCTTCTTAGGAATTTAGGGATTATTAGTGAATCGGACTTATGACACATTCTTATTTTTATTTTTAGAATTTTTTCAAAATTTTTCGAATTTTTGGCTGTTCTTTAAAATTGGGCTCTCATATACTTGGGCTACTTGATCATGCCCATCATTTTCTACAGGAAGGACACATTTTTTCCCTGCTCTATCACATTTTTTTCAGTATGTTTTTTTCCCAAACAGGACCACATGTTCTTTTTCAAAACACCTGCTACCACATTATGGTTCCCTTTTTTTTCCTACAGGATATATTCCAATGGATTTTTTCCACTATACATAGGACCAGGTTACATGGCTCTCCTCCCTTCTAACTAAAACCACCAAATAGGAGCATTTGCTAACTATTTTTTTCCTACACCCATCCATTCCCATATATACTCTTACTTTGTGAAAGTTTCGGCCACCTCTCACTCTAATAAACATCTGGACTTTTCTACATTTTTCGTGGTGTCCAATTTTTTTACAAATGGGCTTCCCACTGATTATTTTTTGGTTTGCCAATTCATTTTTTATTGGCCTACTCCCTTATTCGGCCTCCACAAAGTATTTTTCTCCACCTATTTTTAGCCCATATATACTATATTGGGTCTACATCTATGTTTTCCACCCATGACCAATTTTTGTTCATTTTTTCCTTACGGCTATATACTCCTTATTTCGCCGCTAATTATATTTCTCTCCTATTTTTTAACTCATTTATTCTTTGCCTCTTTTTGAGGATTCCAAAGGGGGAGAATATATTTTATCTACTCAGGGGGAGTATCTACATATTCAGGGGGAGTATATCTGATATGTTCAAATTTTAACGATATATATTTTTCATGTTTATCATCATCAAAAAAGGGGGAGAATGTTGGAATTTTATAATTCCATGTTTCTATTCACATATGGTTTTGATATGACAAACACATCCAGTGCTACTAACTCTATGTATGCAGATACAAATCAATGCTGAGTTCCACACAATCAGATATCTTCATGCATACTCAATCAGATATATCATTCATGAAGCTGGAAAGACAAACGCACCTAATCCACGACTTGGATATATAATCACTTGATAAGGATCTCCTGCAAAGACGTTTCTCAGATTTAGTTGCAAATGCAGTCCTATCTACGGCTTTATGTAATCAATGTCAAATTTACTTTATTAGAGTCACAAAGCCTTGTGATAATATGTCTTAGTCATCTAGGTTCCATTACTCAGAGATCTACACTTCCCAATTTCGAAAATTCGCAACTTTGAAAATTGGCAACCAATAACCCCATTTTGGTTGACCAATTTTAAACCTTCGAATTTGACTATGGGATTACATATTCAAACTCCCATAAACATGTTGATTCTGGAAACTGTCTTCCAACGGTCAAAATCGCTCTCTAAATTTTGGTCGACCAATGTGGTCATTTTGGTCGACTAATTTCAAAACTAGCCGTTTTGATCTCAAATTTTCAGGGACGATTTTTGCCCGTTTTCCAACGTTAACTACAGTCCCAACCATCCATAAACACTATAAATAGAGGGGTAGATCATCTCTTTCTCTTCACTCACTTTCCTCTTCTTTACTCTCTTATTTGTTGAAATCAAGTCTTTCATTTTCTAAAGCTTTAGGCCATTAGTTGTTCTTTTCTTATTTGTAAGAAAAAATCATTAGATTCTTTCTTCATTTAAGAACGGAAGAACTTGGATTTTCAACATCATTTTGGAAAGTTGTTTGTGTTCATAATTGCAAGAAGAAATCGATTGATCTCTCTCTCTCTCTTCTTTTATGAACCAGAGAACTTAAAGTATTGTTCTTCATTACATATCTTATACATTTTGAAGTTCATCTTTTAAACACCATCCTTGAATTCATTCTCTGAAATTTATACCAGGGCTATAGGTGTTTTTCTATTTCATTATTTAACAGGTTTGAATCTCTGTTTAGAGATTGTACAAAGTTTGGGACACGGGGAGTGTCGCCATTTTTGTAAGTTTGTGCTTGCGGGCAAGTGATTATAGTGGATTGAAAATCTCTACTGGGAGTAGAGGACTGGAGTAGGATCAAGAGGATCCGAACCAGGATAAATCTCTGTGTTTGTGATTGATTTATTTTAGTACTTGTCATTTTATTTCGGTGCCATCTTTGCAAATATTACTAACATTTTATTTGCAACATTTTTATTATATACACTATTCACCCCCCCTCTAGTGTATTGATCCATACAGGCTAAAATTACACAAGGATGCTTTTGTTGGCTGATTCCGCTAAGCCGTTTGACTGGGAATGAGTGACGGAGGCATAATGCAGCTTGATCTTTAACTCTGCGCAGAAATCTCTGAAGCCGACACTATCAAATTGTGTCCCGTTGTCCGTCACTATGGATTGTGGGATACCAAAACGACAGACGAAGTTTCAAGCCTCCTTCCAGGTGATTCGGTATAAAGGCTCCGCTTCGATTCACTTGGTGTAATAATCAATCGCCACTATCAAGTATCTCTGTTGCCCACTCGCTGGTTTGAATGGCCCCAGGAGGTACAGCCCCCATTTGACGAAAGGAACTGGGCTGACGATGGGGATCAGATCAGCCGGTGGTGCTGAACTGATCTTAGAGCACTTCTGGCTGGTCGAGCACCGTCGAACATATTCGATGGCATCTTTGAACATCGTTGTCCAAAAATACCCTTGTCTCACGGCCTTCAAGGCTATGTACTTTCCTCTGCACTGGTTTTCGCAATCGCCCTCGTGAATCTCCTGGATCACGTAGTGCGCTTCCTACGGGCTAAGCACTTAAGATAAGGGAAGATGTCATACCTGGTCCATTGTCTTTTGTACAATGAACTATCTAGCAAGACGAATTGGTAGGTCTTTCGCTCAAGTTTTCGTGCCTCCGCTGGGTCGGTAGGTTTCTCCCCGATGCTAAAGTAGCGGATTATCAGATCCATCCATGTGGCCCCCTGACCGAGGCTCAGAAGCTCTTGAGGCAGCCCGCTGGGATGGGATAGACGTTGTACGTATACGGTCTGAATCCCACGGGGAAGGACGATGCAAGCTTCGACATGACATCAACTCGATGATTCCTCGACCTTGGCACGTGATGAATTTTCTACGCATGCGAATGTGGCAAGCTCTGCTTTAACAACTTGCATGTAACTCTGCATTGAGTCGTCACGGGCCTTGAAGGCCCCATTCAGTTGATGGACGATGAGGCTGGAGTCACTGAATAGTTGGACTATTCTCGTCCCCAGGGCTCGAGCTAGTCGGAGTCCGTTGATGGCCGCCTCATATTCCGCACCATTGTTGGTGGTTTGGAAATCGAAGAGGATGGCGTATTCGAATATGTCACCCCCGAAGGTTTGG
>JAULAV010007065.1:0-138212 GCA_030789695.1 Scilla litardierei
GGAAAACTTGAAATTTGGGGGAACTTGAAATTTGTTGTGGAGAAAAACTTAGCCATTAAATAAACCGTGCCCTATTGGCACGGGTAATGACTAGTATATATATATGAGGAGGGATCAAATGACCCCCAAAAATAACCCCCAAAAATAACCCCCTATCAAAAATCCTATGCCACCCATTTTTTCAGAAGATCCGACCCGTTCATCTTGATCTCTACCCTCTAAATACCTGACCCACCAATTTTCAACCCGATCCCATGTGTTTTGCCCGTTCATCAACCATTCGTAAAAGTTCTGTTCATGCGAAACCGTTAAATTTGGGTCGGATGGATGAACGGGCAAAACACATGGGATCGGGGTGAAAATTGGTGGGTCAGGTATTTAGAGGGTGGAGATCAAGATGAACGGGTCGGATCTTCCGAAAAAATGGGGGCATAGGATTTTTGATAGGGGGTTATTTTTTGGGGTTATTTTTGGGGGTCATTTGATCCCGCCTATATATATATATATATATATATATATATATATGAGAATAATGGCTATCATACGACATATGAGAGACTCTCTCATACGCCCTCTCACATAAAGCCACCCAAGTACAAGCCCACATGGGCTTTGTACTTGGTTGTACTTGGTTGCTTTATGTGAGAGGGAGTATGAGAGAGGCTCTCATATGGCGTATGATACCCATTAATCCCTATATATATATATATATATATATATATATATATATATATATATATATATATATATATATATATATATATATATATATCGGGGTGAAAATTGGTGGGTCAGGTATTTAGAGGGTGGAGATCAAGATGAACGGGTCGGATCTTCCGAAAAAATGGGGGCATAGGATTTTTGATAGGGGGTTATTTTTTGGGGTTATTTTTGGGGGTCATTTGATCCCGCCTATATATATATATATATATATATATATATATATATATATATATATATATATATATATATATATATATATATATATATATATATATAGGAGGAGAAGCCGAGAAGACTTTTACTGAGTGATTGGGTGGCCTGAGCTTTCAAGCTCATAACTGTAGTGTGATGTTGACCTGACCTAACCCTCCTTAGAAAAGCACACCAAAAAGAAAGATAACCCACCCATCAACTCTCTCTCTTTCTATCTGGTCCCACTTCAATTACACCCACTTCAAATCTGGAGCTGTTTTTTCATCCAAAACTGTCGGTTTTCCATCATTAAGTTTCTTAATGAGTTCCCCCAAAAATACGAAGTTTTCTTCCACCAAGGTCTCATCTCAGCCGTTGATTCATAAGATTAAATCCTGACCGTCTTTCTATCAACCCTTTTGTCCTAGTCAGCTTGTCCTAGTCAGCCCTAGAATTCAAAAAACACTGTCAAATGTATTTTTATATATATATATATATATATATATATATATATATATATATATATATATATATATATATATATATAGGAAAATTTTCAAATGAGAACATTTCGCTCCGTGCGAAAATGTTTTTATCTTTTTTTTTGAATTTTTTTTTCAAAAATTCTTTTTTCCACCCTCATTATATGTTGTTATACCCCCCTCAAAAAATAATGGTTGAGAAATAATGTCATTTGGCCTTCGATCAAGCCATTTCATCAAATTCGCACGTTTTGAGACCGTTAAATTTGTAACGGGTGGATGGGTGCTCTAATGCCCAACGGGTTCACCCATTATTTTCCCTGGGGTATATAATTGTATGGATTAAACATCAAAAAAAGAATTTTTGAAAAAAAAAATTTCAAAAAAATAAAAAAAAAGTTTTCGCATGGCTTTCGCACGGGATTTTTCGCACCCGAAGATTGCCATATATATATGTATATGAGGAGGGATCAAATGACCCCCAAAAATAACCCCCAAAAATAACCCCCTATCAAAAATCCTATGCCCCCCATTTTTTCAGAAGATCCAACCCGTTCATCTTGATCTCTACCCTCTAAATACCTGACCCACCAATTTTCAACCCGATCCCATGTGTTTTGCCCGTTCATCAACCATTCGCAAAAGTTCTGTTCATGCGAAACCGTTAAATTTGGGTCGGATGGATGAACGGGCAAAACACAATGGATCGGGGTGAAAATTGGTGGGTTAGGTATTTAGAGGGTGGAGATCAAGATGAACGGTTTGGATCTTCCGAAAAAATGGGGGCATAGGATTTTTGATAGGGGGTTATTTTTGGGGGTTATTTTTGGGGGTCATTTGATCCCTCCTCTATATATATATAGGAGGAGAAGCCGAGAAGACTTTTGCTGAGTGATTGGGCAGCCTGAGCTTTCAAGCTCATAACTGCAGCGTGATGTTGACCTGACCTAACCCTCCTTAGAAAAGCACACCAAAAAGAAAGATAACCCACCCATCAACCCTCTCTCTTTCTATCTGGTCCCATTTCAATTACACCCACTTCAAATCTGGAGCTGTTTTTTTTCATCCAAAACTGTCGGTTTTCCATCATTAAGTTTCTTAATGAGTTCCCCCAAAAATACGAAGTTTTCTTCCACCAAGGTCTCATCTCAACCGTTGATTCATAAGATTAAATCCCGACCGTCTTTCTATCAACCCTTTTGTCCTAGTCAGCTTGTGCTAGTCAGCCCTAGAATTCAAAAAACACTGTCAAATGTATAATAGATAGATATATATATTATATATATATATATATATAGGAGGGATCAAATGACCCCCCAAAATAACCCCCTATCAAAAATCCTATGCCCCCATTTTTTCGGAAAATCCGAACCGTTCATCTTGATCTCCACCCTCTAAATACCTGACCCACCAATTTTCACCCCGATCCCATGTGTTTTGCCCGTTCATCCATCCGACCCAAATTTAACGGTTTCGCATGAACAGAACTTTTGCGAATGGTTGATGAACGGGCAAAACTCATGGGATCGGGTTGAAAATTGGTGGGTCAGGTATTTAGAGGGTGGAGATCAAGATGAACGGTTCGGATCTTCCGAAAAATGGGGGGCATAGGATTTTTGATAGGTGGTTATTTTTGGGGGTTATTTTTGGGGGTCATTTGATCCCTCCTATATATATATATATACTAGCAAATAACCCGTGCACATGTGCACGTGTACTGGGAAAAAACGGTTGGAAAGGGGGGAAGAATAAAAAGTCTGGGTGTGTGTGGGGGAGGGTCCAGGGGAAAAAATGTAAAAATCGGGGTTGTATGTGCAAAATTCCCCACATCCTCTCTTATCCCTCAAAATCTCTTCTCTAATCCAATTTCTCTTGTCCAAATTCTCTTATTCAATTTCTCTTCATAACATCCCTATTTTATAGAATAGATAGCAAATAACCCGTGCACACGTGCACGTGGAATGGGAAAAACGGTCGGAAAGGGGGGAGAATAAAAGGTGTGGGTGTGTGTGGGGGGAGGGTCTAGGGGCAAAAATGTAAAAACCGAGGTTGTATGTGCAAAATTCTCCACATCCTCTCTTATCCCTCAAAATCTCATCTCTTATCCAATTTCTCTTGTCCAAATTCTCTTATTCAATTTCTCTTGATAAGATCCATATTTTATAGAATATACTAGTCAATACCCGTGCCCATAGGGCACGATTTATTTAATGTCAGAGTTTTTCACCTCACAAATTTCAAGTTCACCAAAATTTCAAGTTTTTCCACAAAATTTTAAGTTTCCCCCCAAAATTTAAATCCCCCCAAAATTGTCATTGCCACCTAGGACAAACTTGCCACGTAGGACAAAGCTTTGTCCTAGTAGGATACGATTCAAAATCTTCGAAGGACTGGAAAAAAATGGTCGGAAGGGGGGAGAATAAAAAGTGTGGATGGGTGTGTGGGGAGGGTCAAGGGGCAAAAATGCAAAAACCGGGGTTGTATGTGCAAAATTCCCCACCTCCTCTCTTATCCCTCAAAATCTCATCTATTATATTTTCTCTTATCCAATTTCCATCTTTTATATAATAGATATCCAAATTATCTTATCCAATTTCTCATGTCCAAATTCTCTTGTCCAATTTCTCTTGATAACATCCCTCTTTTATACCATAGATATCCATATTATCTTATTCAATTTCTCATGTCCAAATTCTCTTATCCAATTTTGTCTTGATAACATCCCTCTTTATATAATAGATATCCAAATTGTCTTATCCAATTTCTCATGTCCAAATTCTCTTATCCAATTTTTCTTGATAGCATCCCTCTTTTATATAATAGATATCCAAATTATCTTATCCAATTTCTCATTTCCAAATTCTCTCATCCAATTTCTCATGATAACATCCATCTTTTATATAATAGATATCCAAATTCTCTTATCCAATTTCTCATGTCCAAATTCTCTTATCTAATTTCTCTTGATAACAACCCTCTTTTATATAATAGATATCCAAATTCTCTTATCCAATTTCTCTTGATAACATCCCTCCTTTATATAATAGATATCCAAATTATCTTATCCAATTTCTCATATCCAAATTCTCTTATCCAATTTCTCTTGATAACATCGCTCTTTTATATAATAGATATCCAAATTCTCTTATCCAATTTCTCATTTCCAAATTCTCTTATCTAATTTCTCTTGATAACATCCCTCTTTTATATAATAGATATCCAAATTATCTTATCCAATTTCTCATGTCTAAATTCTCTTACCCAATTTCTCTTGATAACATCCCTCTTATATATATATATATATATATATATATATATGCAATTGTGCCTGAGAACGTGCGCGGGTAACATACATGCGCGCCCACCCCCTCTCCGGGGGGGATTTAAAGTATTTTTTTTGAATTTTTTTGCAGTAGCTAGTTCTACATGTTAGGTAGCCCCCACAAAATTTCAAGTCAAACAAACACCATTTGGGCATCGAAACATCCATCACAAAAAAGTTGCAAAAAAATTCCAGAATTCTGGACTGTTTTACGCAGCGTTTTTATGATGGACGTTTCGATGCCCAAATGGTGTTTGTTTGACTTGAAATTTTGTGGGAGGGGCTACCTAACATGTAGAACTAGCAACTGCAAAAAAAATTCAAAAAAATACTTTAAAACCTCCCGGAGAGGGGGTGTGCGCAGTTAACAATACCTGCGCACGTTCTTAGGTACATTTTTGTACACACACACACACACACACACACACACACACAGAGAGAGAACATTTGACAACTGTTTTTGAATCCTAGGGCTAACTAGGACAAAGGGTTTGATAGAAAGACGACTAAAATTTAATCTTGAGGAATGAATATCTAGGATTTGAGTTTGTGAAAAAATTTGGAGGGAAAAACATTTCTAGGGAAATGAAAGTTTATGGGAAAATGAAAATTTTTGGGGAATGAATGTTTCTGGGGAATAGCAGAGTGCACACAATTAATGCATTTGGGAAAAAAACTTTAACATGCACTTAATGTTGTAGATCTAATGCTGATGCAGATCGAATGATCTCTCCCCCACTGCAGGGCCCACCGCTGAAGGCGCTCGCACCGAATTTTTTACACTAATCTGTTGTTCCGTGCCGAATTTGTTGTTCTACGCCAAATTTGTTGTTCCGTGCCGAAGATGCCCACGCTGAACTTGTTGTTCCGTATCAAAGGCGTCTGCGCCGAATTTGTTGTTCCGCGTCGAAGGCGCATGTGTCGCTAAATATTTTTATGCTAATTTTTTTGTTCTGTGCAATTTTGGATGTGGAAATAATTTATTGGGGAACAAAGATATCGGGGGGAAAATCTTAAATGAACCATGCATGCAGGCACGTGTTATGATTAGTATACAAATATAGAATAATGGATATCATATGACATATGAGGCACCCCCTCATATGCCCTCTCACATAAAGGGTGTGGGTACAACAAGTATAAGCCCATGAGGGCTTGTACCCGCTACCCTTTATGTGAGAGAGCATATGAGGGGGTGCCTCATATGGTGTATGATACCCATTATTCACACACACACACACACACACACACATACACACACACACACACACACACACACATGAGAATAATGGGTATTGTTAAGGGAAAAATTGGCATCAACAGAATTTGTGCTGAGGTGGACTCTCTTGGTGAAGTGGATCCTCGTCAGCTGGTGGAGTGGGACCATCGTTTAGCAGAACCAAGGTCGTTGATGGTTGGGAATTGGAATACAGCGTGGAAGATCGCTCGATCCAATGGCTGGATGCGACGATCATTTGACAATCTGACGGAGTCGATCCTCAAACGACTGTTCATCAGGAGCTATCGTTCGACTCTGTTGGGTCGTGCCTTGATCTTCCTATACCACAAAGGAGTGTCAGGAGGGTCGGATCTGGGTTCTGATCGCTCCTTATTTTACACCTTTTTTTCTGCATGTTTGCATGTCATTTCGATCGCCTATATTGCGTTTTTCACGATTATTCGACGATATCGCGTTGCTTTTCACTATTTCTTGTTTTTGTCAGATTTCAGGAAATATGGAGCAATCTTGAGCATAAATGAGATCAAGGGACTTTCACGCACGCTGGAGCATCGCCTGTGACCTTATCGAGGAGCCAGCAGTGCTAGATGATGAGCGGAAGAAGAAGAAGTTTGATAGAATCGACGAGGAGGTAAGGAGGAGAAGATAGGACTCCAGACACAGCCCACTCGGCCGAATAGATATTTCACTCGGCCGAGTGAAGGAACGTGTTCGGCCGAGTACAACGGATACAAGAGCGCCTGGAATCAGTGTCAACTCGGGCGAGTGAAGGATCTCACTCGGCCGAGTGAAGAAGTCCACTCGCCCGAGTACGTCAGAGCTTTCCAAAGGGGATCTCGGCTGACTCTCTGAAATTTGGAGAAGATCAGCAGAAGACTCACTCGGCTGAATGAGAAAGCCCACTCGACCGAGTAAAGAACTCCACTCGGTCGAATAGCGCAGAGTGACAGACCCCCGAATCCCTAATGTTTCTGTTTTTCTTTGGGTCCGTCACTCGGTCGAGTGACATGTTCTACTCACCCGAGTGGTGCAGTCTGCCTGTATCGTGGATTAGGGTTCTAGGCTACGCCAGGGGAAGATCTGTCAAGATGTTCTGGCCAACTTTGGCTTTTATTTAAGGCTAGTTGTCTTCCTAGTTTAAGGGGGGACGAGACATTAGTTTTGACGACTATTCTAATTGTAATTCTCAGCTGGAGATTGAAAGACTCGCAATTTGGTTTGGTCTTTCTATCAAGATTTCTTGTTTTTGTGAATTGTTTTCTCTCAACCATGAATTGATATATGTTTTATCCGTTTATTTTGTGATTGCCATGATTAATTACGAGTAGTCCCGCTGTTCTAGGGCATGGGGATGAACCCTATGTATCCGATTTTAGAATTGTGATGAACGAATTAATATGTTGCTAGGATTGATAGACGGTTGGGTTATGATTGATTTACTACAAGTAGCTAGGAATTTCCATTGATTGGGGTTTGTAAGAGATTGGATTCCAATCGATGGGAAGGCCTAGATATTCGATTTAGGTTTATAATCGAGATTCTCTAGACTTGGTTTGCAAGAGATTGGACCAAAGCTAGGATTTTTTATTATAAATCTATACTCATATTCATTTGCAAGAGATTGGATGAATACGAACTATCATAACCTAGATCGTAACTCGAGTTTTGCACGAGAGTGGGCTCGAGGTGCGATTGGACGATGATGTCGATCTTCATGCTAGCGGCCTAGGTTAGGGTTTGCACGAGAGTGGGCCCTAATCTAGGTTGCTATAGACCGGCAAAAGCGCGAGAGCGTGAGCTTGGTTCTCTATTCAGTTACGACTAGTTCACCCCAATTCAAGCCATGCAACATTGAGATTCACGATTCACAGAGATAAATGATGATCTGTAGTGGAGTTCCCTGGCCATAGACGCTTTTATTATCTAGAATTCAAATTGTTAATTGAACGAGTGTGACAATATTCTCGAAATCATTCCATTCTACCATCAATAGCTAGGTGATTAAAACAGAGTACCGTTATTTGTCCTCCATGTGTTCGATACCCGCTCGCCACTACACCGTGCGCTTGCGGTAAGAATACAATCGTTTTCTAGGTGTATATCCGGGCGCGATCAGGTTCCGACCCAAATCCCCTTCGATGCTTAAGTTAGAACGTGAACTTAAGTGAAGGCCTGGGGCTGTCGAGATCGACCCACAAAGGTTCGTCTCGAGTCAGTCACCGCAAGCTATTTGGAGGAAGAATTATAAAGTGGTAAATAGAATGTCTGAGTATTGGATATCTTGTACCTTAGGATCCCATTATTCTGTTCATCTTCAGTGTATTTATAGACTTCAGAAGTCTCTTTGGTGACGTTGGGATGATAATGGTCACTCATTATGTTGACATGATCCTCCCCCTAATAGTGGTAACCGTCGTCCATGCCTCTGTTATTTATGAGCCCATTATCGATCGCACGTTTGAGATGATGGAAGTCCAACAGGAAAATGACACGTGGGCTTTGACTGTGTCAGCTTCAAGCTTTTCGCGTGGACCTTGTGGGCTTTGGTTCCATTTGAATGAATCCCTTGGGTGCTGGCCCAAGGGTTTAACAATGGCCCCCGTCACTCGAGCTCATACAGTTCGTCTGTTAGGGTCAAGTGACTGACATCTTATTAATGGGTCATGACAGTCGAGGAAAAATTACTCGAGACTAGGCATAAAAATGCATATTCTTATTATTTGGACGATGCGTCGGTTCGAAATTCAAGATACTATGGTACCTGGATTTCCAACACGTGTCCTAATTTGATGAGATCGCCTTGCCTTAATAAGGTAGTTTTGGAGGGAGACTGAAACCATTCTCTTTGGCATCCTTGACCCAAATTTCCTCTTTTGCTAATGGCTTCCTCTGCTTGTGCCACCGGTAAGGCCTCAGCCTCCGTCCCTCATAAGGATAAGGGGGAGACTGACGTGCCTAGTTTGATCGTTCATCAAATCTCTCAAGTGGAGGCAGGTCAAATTCCTGATCTCCAAGAGGAATATGTTCGATGCGACTATCCGAACCGATTTCCTCAAAGGGAGGAGAGGGCTCATCTCCCAGGTGATCGAGCAGTTGGAGTTTATTTCAAAACTTTCCATCAGGAATTTCGATTTCACATGCACCCCTTCATGTTCTTCGTGTTGAGGACATTGGGTCTTTTCCTTTGTCAAATGATGCCGAACGCCATTGGCGTCTTGGTCAGCTTCATCACATTGTGCATGATGAATAAGATTGAACCAACCATGGAGTTGTTCAATTTCTTTTTCGTAATTCCTTCTCTCAAGACCCTAGACTGGTATCAGATAACCGCTCGCCGAGGCAGGAAATTATTTGGTGATATTCCCACCTCAAATCCGAAATGAAAAGACCAATTTGTATTTGTGTTGTTTCACGGTGAGGCGAGTTTCTGTACCGGTAGGGGACTCCTGATTTGGGCACGAGTGAGGATAAGCCTCTTTCTGTTGAGGAGGAAAAGGTTGCTTGTTGGTTGATGAAGCTGCCCGCGGGGATCAGGTCGACGAAGTGGCTGTTGTCCAACCCTGTGCTACTCAGTATAGTGTGGATGAAAGGTCGATTCGACCTCTCTCATCGCTAACTTATTCTTTGTTTTCTTGAATTTTGCCTCCTCCTTACAGGCATGGTTGGTTTGGAATTTTAGGTGGACCCTGGGATGCGGGAGGCAGTCGAAGATTCCATCAGAGAGGCTAAGGGAAATATGTCGTATCCTCAAGTGTATTCTCTGGAGGCTTTATACCTGGTAGTCCATGAAGTTTCTTAGTTGATTCGTCCTCAGCAGAGGAAAAAGAAGAAGCTCCATACCGAATTCGAGGTGGTTGCGATTGAGAAAGTAAAGAGATCGAGACGGCAACATCGTATTGTCGACTCGGACTTGTCTGGGTTGGATGAAACCATGGACCCATCTGCCTCTCTAGGCACAAATCAATCAGGTGACGAGATCCAATCCCTCGAACAAGAACAGGGTCCCCTTTCAAAGAGAGATTCGGGGGAGTCATCTTTTCCTCAAGAGCCAATTCTGCATCAAGATTCTTTGCCATGGGGAGGTCTATTTCCTCCTGAATCGCTGGCCGAGGATATTACTTCAGATTTTAGATCGATCTTGTTGGAAGATTGGTCGTCTCAACCCTGTTTGAGTGTTCTAATGAGGAGCTCCTTCGCAAGCTTTCCAATTAAAAAATATGAGTCTGCTCTTTTGGATCGTGGGATTGCCTCACGACTTGCCGAGAATTTGTCCCTTCCTAGGGACATGGTCGTTCTGGAGAGGGTCGGTCATGAGAGGCAGTCCACAATTGCCGTTCATGCGAACGTCCTGGTAGTAATTATGCTTGCCTTTATTATAGCTGGAGCAAGCATTGAAATTGAAAATTTTTGCTTGTATGCTGGCCCTCGTGGCTAACAATGAGTTGTGTCGCCGCTCGTTGGCAGTGGCTAATTATGAAGCCAAATTGAAGGGGGCCGAGACGTTCATTGAAAAGGCCGAGGCGAAGCTGGCAAGATGGAAGCTTCTCAATAAAATGATCCAGTCTCGGGTGCGTCGACTCGAGCATGAGTTGGGCGAGTCTCGCACGAGGGAGGCTAGTCTGAATGTTTCGAGGGAGCAGGCAGCAAAAATTCTGCTTAAGGAAAAGGCCACGTGAGAGGCCATAGAGAGTGAACTTTAAGCTCGACTCATTGATGGCTCTTGGGAAATCAACACGAGAGAGATCGTGAAAAACGCAGTCCAAGAATGTATGGACAATTTGCCTGATTTCGACGATCTGTATGTACAAGACTACGAGCGATGTCGACTGGAAATAAAGGGTGATTCCCAGATTTTGTGGCCAAACTCGACGAAATCCCTGTCATTTTCCCATTCGATGATGCTGGTTAAAGTAAG
Source organism: Scilla litardierei (assembly GCA_030789695.1). Taxonomy (NCBI): domain Eukaryota; kingdom Viridiplantae; phylum Streptophyta; class Magnoliopsida; order Asparagales; family Asparagaceae; genus Scilla; species Scilla litardierei. Next base: position 10,875 of record JAULAV010007065.1, read on the forward strand.
ACCATGGGCACTGCTATCCCTGTCGACGAGGTTGTCGTCGAGACATGTGAGGCAGTGAATGTTGATTCTCCAAGGGATCATGAGCACTCTGCTTCGATCAAAGGAGATCTAAGGAATGTCGATCCGCTTGAGGGATCATAGGGGTTCCTTACTCCTCAAAGTTTTTGAATGTATTGGGGGGTGTAAATTTTGTAAAGAATCTGACAACTTTGTCATTCAAAACAAATGATATTGCCAAAAGTTGACATGTACCTCTTTATTTGCCAAAAATTTCGTTTGTTTTAAGGAGCATGTATGAGTGGCTGTGTCACCATTTGGCCCCTTTCAACAAGTTAAGCAACTGCCCAAGGTGGTAGGGGTTAAGTCATTAAATCATACGCTCATTAACCACTATAGTAAGGCGCAGTTCTTGAAGTTGTATAAGGGATGGCATCTCATTTTGTGTAGGTCATTCAGTTAAGTTAATCCTTACAGTCAACAGATGATTAGGGTCGTTGAGTTGCGAGGGGGTGGCCCCTCGACTTACGGTTGATGACCTAATAGGGTCGTTCAATTGCGAGGGGTGGACCCTCGGCTTACGGTTGTCGACTTAAGTAAGGTCGTTCAACTGAGAGGGGGTGGACACTCGGCTTATGGCTGTGGACTTAATAGGATCGTTCAGTTGCGAGGGGGTAGCCCCTCGGCTTACGTCTGACGATCAAGGAGAGTTGTTCGGTAGTGAGGGATATGGCCCCTTCGTCTTACGGTCGATGACGAAGTAGGGTCGTTCAGTTGCGAGAGTGTGGCCCCTCGGCTTACGGCTGACGAAGAAGAAGAGTTGTTCGGTAGCGAGGGGTATGGCCCCTTTGTCTTATGGCTGATGACAAATTTGAGTCATTCAGTTGAGAGGGGATGGCCCCTCGGCTTACTGCAGATGACCAAGGAGAGTTGTTCAGTAGCGAGGGACATGGCCCCTCCGTCTTACAGCTGATGATGAAGCTGGGTCATTCAGTCACGAGGTGGTGGCCCCTCGGCTTACTGCTGATGCCCAAGAAGAGTCGTTCAGTAGTGAGGGGCATGGCCCCTTCGTCTTACGGTAGACGATGGAGTAGGGTTATGCAGTTGCGAGGCGATGTCCCCTCGGCTTTCTGTTGATGACCAAGTAGAGTCGTTCGGTAGAGAGGGGTATGGCCCCTTCGTCTTACGGTCGACGACGAAGCTGGGTCGTTCAGTTGCAAGGAGGTGTCCCCTCGACTTACTGCTGACGACCAAGGAGAGTCGTTCGGTAGCAAGGGGCTTGGTCCCTTCATCTTACGGTCGACGATAGAGTAGGGTCATTCAGTTGCGAGGTGGTGTCCCCTCGGTTTACGGCTGATGACCAAGGAGAGTCTTTCGGTAGCGAGGGCATGGCCCCTTCATCTTACGGCCGACGACGAAGCTGTGTCGTTCAGTTGCGAGGGGGTGGTCGGTCGGCTTACGGCTTACGGCTTACAAAGAAGAGTCGTTCGGTAGCGAGGGGTATGGCCCCTTCATCTTATGGCCGACGACGAAGCTGGGTTGTTTAGTTGCGAGAGGGTGGCCCATCAGCTTACTGTTGATGACCAAAGAGAGTCGTTCGGCAGCGAGGGGCATGGCCCCTTCATCTTATGGCAGACGACGAAGCTTGGTCATTCAATTACGAGGGGGTGGTCCCTTAGCTTATGGCTGACAACGAAGAAGAGTAGTTCGAAAGAGAGGGTCATGGCCCCCTCGTCTTACGACCGACGACGAAGCTGGGTCGTTCAGTTGCAAGGGGGTGTCCCCTCGGCTTACTGCTGACGACCAAGGAGAGTCGTTCAATAGCAAGGGGCATGTCCCCTTCTTCTTACGGCCGACGACAGATTAGGGTCGTTCAATTGTGAGGGGTGGCCCCTCGGCTTACGACTGACAACGAAGTAGAGTCGTGCAGTAGCAAGGGGCATGGCCCCTTCGTCTTACAGCCGACGATGAAGTAGGGTCATCTAGTTGCGAGGAGGTGGCCTCTTGGCTTACAGCTGACAAAGAAGAAGAATCGTTCTGTAGCGAAGGGCATGGAGTTGCGAGGGGTAGCCCCGGGCATACGGTTGATGACCAAGGAAAGTCGTTCGGTGGCGATAGGCATGGCCCCTTCATCTTACGACCGTCGACAGAGTAGGGTCGTTCAGTTGCGAGGGGATGGCCCCTCGGCTTACGGCTGACGACCAAGGAAAGTCGTTTGGTGGTGAGGGACAAGGCCCCTTCGTCTTACGACCGACAGCGAAGCTGGATCTTTCATTTGAGAGGGGGTGGCCCTCGGCTTATGGTTGATGACAAAGAAGAGTTGTTCAGTAGCGAGGGGCATGGCTCCTTCGTCTTACAGTCGACGACGAAACTAGGTCGATTAGTTACGAGTGGGTGCCCCCTTAGCTTACTGCTGACGACGACGAAGAGTCATTCGATAGCGAGGGGCATGGCCCCTTCATCTTATGACCGACAATAAAGCTTGGCTGTTTAGTTGTGAGGGGATGGCCCCTCGGCTTATGGCTGACAACGAAGAAAAGTCATTTAGTAGCGAGGGGCATGTCCTCTTCGTCTTACGATCGACGACGAAGTTGGGTCGTTTAGTTGCAAGGGGGTGGCCCCTCAACTTACTGCTGACGACCAAGGAGAGTCATTCGGTAGTGAAGGGCATGGCCCCTTCGTCTTACTCCATCGTTACAGCCGACGACGGAGTAAGGTCGTTCAGTTGCAAGGGGGTGGCCCTTCGTCTTACGGCCGATGACAAAGTAGAGTCGTTCGGTAGCGAGAGGCATGGCCCCTTCGTCTTAAGGCCGACAACGAAGTAGGGTCGTTCAGTTGCGAGGGGATGGCCCCTCGGCTTATTGCTGACGAAGAAGAACAATCATTCGGTAGCGAGGGGCATGGCCCCTTCTTCTTATGGTGGCCGACGAAGTAGGTGTTGGATCTGAATCTAAGCCTAGAGGGGGTGAATATGCTAATAAAATTATTTGTGCACACACACGAAATCACAGTCAGTTATACAACACGAATAATAAGATGCATGGCAATAAAGACAATCACAGAGTGCACAATAGATTTACCCTGGTTTGGTCGCCCCAACGACCTACTCCAGCCCCAAAGCAGATACTAGCATTAATATGTTATTAGTACAACTACAATGAGCTATGAGCCCCAACTCAACTCTCACCTAGTTCGTACCACACTCTCCAATGTGCTAAACACTAATCTAGTAAATGCTCTTTTTTGAAAAGCCCTAACTCGTCAAGATCCTCTTGTCTAGCACCAACTAGACAAGACCCCAAAAGAATGAAGAGGTAACCTACAAAGATCGATACACCAAGTACACGAATATAAAGTAATAAGAGTTTAGAAACGCTCAGTTCGTGTCTGTGTAGTCGTCACTGTCGATAAGCTCGTCGTCAACTTCAAGATGGCACAAACAGTGTCTCAATTCGATGTCTGGATCTCAAGATATAGCCCTCCGAAGTTCGATGCGCAAATCTGCCCGAATCTGGTCTGTGCGTAAATCAATTCTCGGCAGCAGTCTGTGTGTAAAGTATGTTTCTGCCCCGTCTTCCAGAAATTGTAGTAAATCGACCCGAGCTCAAAAAATCCGAATAAATACTCGTTGGAATTGTGAGCTCGTCCTCTTCGACTGAAAAATAAGAAAGGGCCGATTTGGATGCTCTTTTGGAGAGGAATTCTCATATCTTTGAAGTGTGTCCAAGGGCTTGGAATTTGATCTCTTAGACTTTGCTTCTTCAAAGATGGTGTCTTTAGTTGCTTGCTCCTCTAGGTTGAAGATGGCTTATGCTTGGATATGTAGCTTTATGATGGATGGTTCCTTATGCTTGTGGCAAGGCTTGAAGATGATGAAGAACTTTGGCCTAGAAGATGATGAAATATATGAAGCTATTCAGAATACAACTCATGCTAAAATAAATACCATTGATATAATACAGAGAATAAAATCATAAAAATATCACCATGTTGTAGAGCACTAAGTTGTGATCGTCCTGGCACAAACGGTTTGTCGATCCGAGCTCTGTCGAGAAAGTTATGCACTTTTTAGCGTCGTCCGTTGAGGTCCTTCTTCCTGCTAATTTGATGATCTCTTTGAAGCTTGGAGAATAAATTCGGCCAAGATGAAGAGAAATGAGTCTAGGGTCGGCCTTGTTTTTTTCTCTTTTGTGGATGTGGGTTTATATAAGAGGATGTGGAAATCAATTAGGCTCTCGTAGAATCCCTTAGAATAAGGAGATTAGATGGAACCCTAACTTGAATAGGATTTGAAATAATCATATGGAAGATCTCTTTTAATCACAATAGGATTTGGAGTTTGAATTGGATTTGAAGAGGATTTGAAATTGAATGGCATCGGGATTTGAATAGGATCTCATTTAGGATCTCATTTAATCACAAATTGATTTGCATGAGATTTGGTTCAATCACTTTTGATATGAATGAGATCTCTCCATATCTATCCATATTTGACCAAGTTCAAATTGCAAATGCATTGCAATTTCTCCAATGCTTTGACTAAGTCTTCTTTGCATATTTCTCCATCACTTTGACTAAGTCCTCCTTTGTGTATTTACGAGCTTGCCGCTCCTGAAAACACTTAGCACACACATCAAATTGTTCACACACATTTGTTATCATCAAACACGAAGTCATTGATCATTGTATCCAACTACACATTGTATCCAACAATCTCCCCCTTTTGATGATGACAACCCAATATAAGATTTGAGCAATAACGATCCAAATAATATTATTGTGACATGTGTGTGTGAAGTGTGATGGAGGAGAAATTATGCAACAATTTAACAACGATGGTCAAGCATTCAAACATGTATGCATGTGATAGGAACCAAGAAAAGATACTACTTTTATTAGATAAAAACTGAAATAGAAGATAGATTGATTACACTTAAGGGGGGTAATCACCCTCCCAAGACGCCAATATGTTAGGACGTCCGCACTCTCCTAGATCTACCTAAGAATTTTCGAAGAACTCTCACAAAATATCAATATTCAATAATCAATAAAACAATGGCCGGTTGGCCTCTTATAACCCCTACTGTAGTGTGCAAGGCAATTTCCTTCCAGCTTGTTGTGTGCATAGAAATTTCACCCCTTTGGCTCCCGCGGATCATGGACATCACGTTTACGCCTTCTCCTCCTCTTGTACGTAATGATCGCATCATTACTCCGCCCCCAAAATCCACCTTGTCCTCAAGGTGGTGCATAAAGTCCACAGAGGCCCTATTCCAAGTGCACGCAAGCCTCCCCTCGGATCAAAAGGGTACGATTGGTCTCCACCGCCTTCAACGACGCCCAGTCGAAAGCCACGGTCGTCACCAGTCAGATCTGAAGGTCATCTATACCCAAAACTGAAATGTTGGCGCTCGGAAGGACTTTGAACTGAAAACCAATGGTCCTGGGGCCCACGTCGCCCTCCCGGAAGCTCAAATGTTCGCTGTTTTGGGCCCAGAAATTTGAAAACTTGCTGTCCGGTGCATCGGAGGGCCCGTCGTCACTGTTGAAGGGTCAGAATCAACCATGGTGGACCATGGGGGCTGCCGGACCTTGCAGGGCCCCTGCAGGGGCTCCTGGGACCCTGCAGGGGCCTGCAGGGCCTCCTAATCCTCTGTCGGGCTCTGCAGGGCCCCGACAGGGGCCTGCAGGGGCCCCTGGGCCCTTGCTGCCCCCTGCAGGGGCTCCTAGGCCCCTGCAGGGCCATTGCAGGGCCATTGCAGGGCCCTGCAGCAGCATAAAAAGCCCATATTGGGCTGCAGCTCTGGCGGTTCCCCACAATTGATGGCTAGGGTTTTCCTCTTTGGGGTTTTCTCCTTCCACGCGATCCTTGGCGGCGTCAGAAAGTAGCCCTTAGTCGTCTGGATGAAGATCGGAATCAAAGATGTCTACTTTCTCCTCTTTCTCGTCCAAAGTCAACGTCTTTTTCACTGCCTTCAGATCTGAATCCTTGCCGCCTTTCGATCCAGATCTGGAAGTTTCAGATCTGAAAATTTCAGGGTCTTTCTCGTCCTCGTCTTCCACCGCCGCCTTCAGATCTGAATCCATACCGCCTTCAAATCCAGATCTGAAAATTTCAGGGCCTTTCTCGTCCAAAGTCGACTCCTTTAGCCCAAAATTAGGGTTCTCGCTCAGATCTGAATTCCACGCCGCCTCCAGATCTGGAATTTCTGTCGCATCTAGCTCTGAATTTTCCATCGCCTCCATATATGGAATTTCAGTCGCCTTTGGATATGAAAGTCTCCGGGTCTTTAGATCTGCCACGAACTTTAGATCCTCTGCGAACTCCTTCAGATCTTGTGTGAATTCTCGATTTGATTGCTGCAACTGTAGGCATAATTGCATGACGATCTCCCAGCTTTCCCTCGTCATGGATCTCGTCTCTTCCCTCGAGATCGAATGGCTCTGATACTAAAATGATAGAATTCAGCCAAATCTAAACTTAAATTGCAAAAAAGCGAATAAAAGGATAAATTTTGGCTACAATAAAGGGGCTGTAACGGCCGCTTTCCGACCGTAGGTATATTAGCGCGTAGCTATGTTTCTTGTGCGTTTTATGTATTTGATTTTTATTACTGTCTTCCGTAGCTCAAACACGCGACCGAATCACGTATTCACAACCCTCGCGGAGGCGCAAGCGCCCAGGTATTTTCTTTGTAATTTTTGGGCGTCAACGAACTTATCTGCTTATCTCATTACTATTTATAATATATATTTTTATATATAAGATTTGATGTTAAAAAGGATCTGTACGTTCTCTTTTTTAGATAAAACAACTACTAATTAGTTCTTATCTTAAAACCATTACATTAATAACCCACTTACTGTCATTTCGTTTTCAAAAGGAAACAAAAAAAGGGAACAAATCAAAACAATTTGTACCTAAAATCTTAACCTTTTCCTATCCAATCCTAACTGTCAGCTACTAGCCCCCTTTCTCTCCCCCGTACTCTCTCTCCCTCTCTCTCTCTTTCCCCCTCTCCCCTCTAATCTTCTCCCTACAAAAGCTAGCAGAGCTTTCCCTAGGGCTTCACGTACCCTGTCATTTTGAAACCCAAACAAAAAAAAAATTAGCCCAAAGCTCCCCTCTTCTCACTGTCGCATAGCCCCCTCTAAACACTAAAGAAAACCCCAGGCGCCCAAGTTTTCGCCCGCCCCTCGTTGCTCTACACCCACGCCCACGCACACCTCAGGCCTCCCTCTCTTCCCTTCCCGGCCAAGCATAACGCACGATCACCCCCTTTAAACCGGAGAGCCTGGACTTCTTTCTCTTTCCCCCAGGCCGCAAGACAACCTGCTCCCCACCAAACTGCCGGTAACCCTTGCTCCGGCTATCTTCCACGCAACAGCAACCGCCGACGTCTCCTCCTCTTCACCCCGACCGGTGGCTAACTTGTCGAGACAGCCGCCCACGACGTCGGAGAACCGCCCACCGGCGGCGGCGTTCCACGCAAGCAGCGGTGACTGCAATAGCAAGCTGTGCTGCTGAGTTCCGATCACCGTACAGGCCGTCGACAACCCCGGAGCTCCTGTCACCGGCCACAGTTTCCTTCCCCCGAGGAACGCTGGAACCTGCAACCCTCTCGCCCCGGTCGCGCTCCGCCTCCGACATCTGCGCCGTCACCGTCGAGCACCTGCAAGCGTGCATCGGAAACGAAATAAACTGTGAGTGTATAAGCAACAACCAACAGTTTTAATTATTATTATAAGTTGCTTAATATTAGTTTAGGTAATACCATGTGACTGAACAATAGCATGTACACCCTCTTTAATGCTTAAGTTCCTACATTTAAAAACGGGGTATATACGAATGAACTGTGGTTTTATGTAGGGCTGTTGACGAACAGAACGTTCGACAAACTACTCGTGAACAAGCTCGGTACATGTTCGTTTACATTCGTTCGGGAAGCTTAATGAACAAGCTTGAACAGATTTTTAGAGCTCGGTTAGTAAACGAACAGAGCTTGAACATAACTATGTTCGTTCATTTATGTTCATGAACAAGCTAGTTAAGTGTTCGTGAACAAGCTCGTTAAGTGATGTTCGTGAACAAGCTCGTTAAGTGTTCGTGAACAAGGGCTTGAGTGAATTAAAATTAAAATTAAACACTCACATCTTCAAATTGAATTAAAGACCTCCACCTCTTCAACTTCCCAGCTTCCCACTCCTAGACTCCCAGGCTCCCAGCTCTCTTTTGGTCCATTGCCATTGTTCGTTCGTTTGTTTGAAAATCTGTTCATGAACAAGATTGATTGTGTGTTCGTGAACACGTTCCTGTACATGTTCACGAACAAGCTTGATAAGTCTTGTTAACGAACAGAATGTTCGTTCGGTAAGCTCGGTGTACGTTCGTTTATGTTCATTTACGTTCGTTCGGTAAGCTTAACAAACAAGCTTGAACATGTTTTTAGAGCTCGGTTAGTAAACGAACAGAGCTTGAACATGGATTTTGTTCATGAAAAAAACCAAACACACTGTTCAAGCTCGTTCAAGCTCGTTCGTCAACAGCCTTAGTTTTATGGTTTCATATTTGAATACTAGATTTACATACCATTTAAGTCAATGTCATACCTATCTGAGCTCATATGGTAGCAGTATCTCCCAGACTTTATTTTAATGTTAGTTTATGAAATAACATAGTATTAGTTAGTAAGCTATTTAATTGATTGGCTTAATTATAATTAAGTTGGTATACTCACAGCACCCTCTTTTATTGTTGGGATAAATAGAGTAGTTAATGTAAATAAGTTATGTTATACACACAATAGGATTTAATGAGTTAAATTGTTTAACTAATATCGAGACCATTGACGCAGATAGATTCCGCGTTACCGCAGCCGAGTAACTGAAACCGCGACGGGGTCCGTAACTGTTTCCAGATCCGACGCCAGATTCACGAGTAATCATCATCCAGGTTGGTTCCCCCAAACTCGTAGCAAACCCACACCGTAGCAAAAACTGAACTCTAACTAAAAATCGGACAACTATAATTAAATTTACTTTTCCGCACCAGTAAAACGCTGCTCGCTGTAGAAATCGATCTTCGGACAAATTTTCTGTGCATATAGGGTAGTGGTCGATTTAGGCGGAACGAAACACCAAAATGTGATGATTGACAAATAGGATAGCCCCGATAACCTAGACATGAACCCTAATAGGAATTTCTGAAATCGCGACCTGACACCATCGCCATGACCTGTTTCAGACGGACTACCGCAGACGAGACGCCTGGACGAGACGCCCTGGACGGACGACACACTCACCACTGCAGGCAAGTGTACCCACTTGCGTTTTTGACCGCGTCTTGGTCTTAAATTATTAGAACTGTTAGACTGCGAGTGTATAGAACCGGACATGAAATGATAGCATCCGGGTCGCCCTGACGACTTAGACTTGACGACGAAGTCTAAGCTCGACAAACAAAAACTTTTGACACCGTAGGATTATCTTTTGTGTGTGTGTGTGTGTGGACACCCTAGAATAACATCTCCCGTACACTGGTCGTGTCATGTCACTGTTACACAAAAAGCCTACGGGCGTTTCAGATGCTCTCCTTGCGGGAGTGATCTCCGTGATACAAAAAGCCTACGGGCGTTTCAGATGCTCTCCTTGCGGGAGTGATCTCTGTGATACAAAAAGCCTTCGGGCATTTCAAATGCTCTCCTTGCGGGAGTGATCTCTGTGATACAAAAAGCCTGCGGGCGTTTCAGGTGCTTCCCTAGCGGAAGTGATCTCTGTACTTCTTGTCCTGAGTTCCTGGGTTTGGGGTAGGGTTGAGCTTGCGCACGGGGAGAGAGTCTGATCCCCCTCAACCCGTAAGGCGTGAACCCTTCGTGTCTCACGAGTCGTGTCATGTCCGTCCTGTCTTGTCTAGTTCCGTCTTGTCCTGTCACCTTTAGGTTAGTCCCGTAGTCGGTAGCACACGCTACGACTACTACTTGTTAAGCTTTACTTACCTGCTACGTTACTTCTTTTGCTACTCTGTTGTAACCCCAGCATGCTAATCAACCAGTAAAACGATGTTTAATAGTTCAGTGCACTTGTAGTACAGTATGACTTTCTTTGTAGACTTTACCTGAGGTACAGTTCCTTTCTTTTGGGTGCTGTACGTCAGGTGTTGAGCCAGAGTTCGTGGACGCGGCAGACTTACCGGAGTACGTGGAGCCGAGGACGCCGACCCAGAGTACGTGCCCGACGAGGACCAGACCTTAAGGTCTTTTTAGTCGTCACTTTCAGAGGTTACTGCTTTTAGTTTGCTTTTAAATAGTTGGTTGCCATGCTTAGGCTTCTTTTTAGACTTGTACTCGCTGGATATTATATCTCTAATTGGATGAATGCCTTTTTTCTTTCTGTACTTCCTATTGTTCCGAATTTTATAAATGCAAGAACCTGAAAGTTTTAAAATGGTACCCCTACAGACGCTTATTGGGTCCGAGCTTCACAGCTCCGACCTAAGCGGGCCTTAGTCACGCTTCGCCTCCGTCATTTTGGGAAGCGGGGCGTGACAGGGGCAACCACCCTCCCAAGACGCCGGTAAGCGAGGACGTCCGCACTCTCGTAGATCTACCTAAGAATTCTCGAAGAACTCTCACAAAATATTAATAATCAATAATAAATAAAACTAGGGCCGGCTGGCCTCTTATAAACCCTACTGTAGTATGCAAAGCAATTTCCTTCCAGCTTGTTAGGTGCATAGATATTTCACCCCTTTGGCTCCCGTGGCTCATGGACATCATGTTTGCGTCTCCTCCTCCTCTCGTACGTAATGATCGCATCAGCATGCTTCCTCTATATTCATGCTATGCTCCCCCTATATTCATGCTCCCCTTTGAACATATATTCATTAAGCACAATATTCACATATTCACTTTAGGCACATCTTTCAACCAAAACTTCTCAATATTCTCACCCTTTTGTTATCATCAAAAGCGTACAACGAAGTCAATTTCAGACCACATGCAAAAAGAGAGTATTATAAATTACAACATACACTTGCATGTAGACATTCGTAGAATTAGCACTTCAAATTCAATGAAAGTTATAACATAGACTTCTACACCATCGTGTAAGTGTGATGATTAAACATTGAAGCACATAAGAAGAACTTTTAAGAAATTCAACCAAAACCAATCCACATTTCCATGTAAAATGATATCATCTAGGATTGATTTTTCACATCTCATTAAAAATGAGTTCAAGTTGCCACACCCAAAAACATAGCATATGAGGACTCTTAGATGTGGGGTGTTATAGCTTGACGAGTATAACACCAACGCTAAAGTTTACTCTTAAAGCTTATGTTGGATACTTGTGGGTAGTGTCGTTGCCATGGATCGTATCCATTTTTCATACGGAGCTCTTTTCTTTCTTTTTCATTTATGCATATATATATTTTCAATTCAATTCTTTTGAGCTCTATTTTTAATCCAAGGCAAGACACATCATATCCCTTAGATTTTCAGTTATATTTCATCCTACATTCACTTTCCAATATTTCATAAAAGATATCTCCAAATGTACAACAACATTTAATACATGTGGAAGTGAAAGTGTAGGTGTAGAAATCGAACCATTCTAATCATTGAACATGTCATGGTTATTTAGAAAATCAAACTACACATGTAGCTATAAAAGTAATACATCAATTTCTACATGGATATGAATCTTATTCATTGCAGCCAATTTAATGATTCAAAAGAAAGAAACACATTAAACACCATTTTTATAGCTTTTTGTATTTTTCATATATATTTTTTGTTTTATGTTTATCAAGACCTAAAGCATCCTAACAAATGAACTAGCACACAACCAAATGAACTAACACACAAACAAAAACAAATCAAGCACACAAAAATGATATGAAGGTATTCATTATGCTCAATCAAGAAAACATGCCTTCGCGGTGTCGTTTGGCTAAGGAACTTTTTAATAAAATGCGACGTTCAATCCATAGTTCCTTGCCACTCCATCTTACCTACACGGAAGATGTTATGTGTGATCTTAGAATCCAACAAGGTCAACTCACGTTAGTCATCAAATTCTTAGGAATCCAAATTTGTTTAAACTTTATGTTTTCGTTCCTATATTTGCAATAATGAGAAGTATGACCAACACACCCACATGTAAAGCACTTCGCATGAATATTTCTAGCTTTTGTTGTTTCAATATGAACTTTCCTATATTTTGACTTTTCAACATGTTTCAAATCATATCCAAGTCCTCGCCTATTATTGCCATATATTTGGTTCCCAAGAATTATATCCAAAGATTGTTTTCCCACACCAAATTTCTTAATGGTCAATTCTAGGTTCAAGACTTTAGATTTCAAATTAGTATTTTCGTTCACAAGCAAAGTGCATTTGCTAATGAAAGCTGTCTTATTGTCCTCTTCATTCTTTTTCATGTTTTCAGCTTTCTTTTCAAAATCAATCATTTTTCCTTTAATCTCATTATTTAGCATGCACATCTTTTCAATACGTACTTTATTTTCAGTTTCTAGCTTAATCAGATTTTCTTTATACATGCTATTTTCTTTCAATAAAGTGGGACAAATAAGACATTCAACTTTTTCATGCAAGCTAGATTTCTCTTTTTTTAGCAAATCAATGGTAGAATTACATGCAACAAGTTTTCTTTCAGATTATCAATTTCTTAAGACATGGCACAATTTTCTTGTTGCAATTCAAAGTTACCATTCCTATAGCAATCTAAAGTAGATCTATCTCATCAATTTCATCTTGCATTCCCTTACAAATATTCAAAAGTTCAACTTTAGTGCAAGATTTTACCTCGTCGTGCTTTCCCATTAAGCAGAGGGAGGAGTGTGAGTTTCATCTTCGCTATCGTCATCCCACGTTATCACTAGAGATTTTCCTTTCTTTTCAGCGACGTTATTCTGTTCTTGTGGGCAATTCCTTATGAAGTGTCCCTTCTTCCTTTATTTAAAAAATTCCATTTTATTAGTAATATTATGTTCAGAGGAATTTCTAGCAGGATAGATTTGTTAGAGCGACTAAACATTTGTGACAACTTAGCTCTTCCTTGGTCGGTCTTGATGTATCTTCTGAAGTTTCTGACCATCAGTGCTTGCTCATCTTCATCATCTTCATCTTCATTAGCTTGAAAAGCTAGAGGACTGGGAACCTTGGCTTCGAGTTTCTCTCTAGCTTCGATGCTCTGCAGTTCAAGCTCATGGGACATTAAGTTACCTATCAAGTCCTCCACTCTCATCTTTAATAGATCTTTATCTTCTTGAATGAACGTGACTTTAGGACGAAAGGAGCTCGGCAGCGCGCTCAAGATCTTCCTCACCTGCTCCAGACTAGTGTATGGCTTACCAAGGGAGCTGGACTTGTAGACGATGTCTGTGAACCTCACAAACATCTCTTTGATGGATTCTGATGGAAGCATGCGGAAGCTCTCATATTCTATATTCAACAAAGCAAGTCTGGACTCCTTCACCTGCGACGTTCCCTCATGCGTCACCTCCAGCGTATGCCACATTTCCTGCACAGTTAAACATTGTGAGATATGATTAAGTTTAGCTTTATCCAAAAAGCAAATAAGTACATTCATAGCTCTACCATTCAATGAATAAAGTCTTTTATCAGCAGCATCCCATTTATCTTTTGGTTTTAGAATTTCAGTGTCTTTAATTTTAATAGTGGGGGGTTCATATCATTTGTCAACAATGTCCCACACATCATAATCAACAGACACTAAATAAATTTTCATTCTCTCTTTCCAATAGGCAAAGTCTACTCCATTAAACTTAGGGGGTCGGGTAATAAACTGACCTTCAGCAAATGCTGAATCAGAGATATTCATGGTTAATCTAGCCTAGATCCTCAATCCGGATCTAATAGCACTTGTTGGATCTGGATCTAATCCTAGAGGGGGTGAATATGCTAATAAAATTATTCGTGCACACACACGAAATCACAGGCAGTTATACAACACATATAATAAGATGCATAGTAATAAAGACACTCACAGAGTGCACAACATATTTACCCTGGTTCGGTCGCCCCAACGACCTACTCCAGTCCCAAAGCAGATACTAGCATTAATATGTTACTGGATACAACTATAATGAGCTACGAGCCCCAAATCAACTCTCACCTAGTTCGTACCACACTCCACAAAGTGCTAAACACTATTAATATAGTAAATGCTCTCTCTTGTCTAGCACCAACTAGACAAGACCCCAAAATAATGAATAAGTAACCTAGAAAGATCGATACACCAAGTACACGAATATAAAGTAATAAGAGTTTAGAAAAGCCCAGTTCATGTCTGTGTAGTCATACTTGTCGATAAGCTCGTCGTCAGCTTCAAGCTGGCGCAAACGGTGACCAGTGTTCCAAAAATCGGCCTGGGCGGCCGCCTAGGCGGTGCCTAGGCACTAGGCGGCCAGTAAACTCTCCGAGTATGGCCTGGGCGGTCAATCTGGGTGTTTTTGGGATTAATCGGCCGCCTAAGCGTTCTGGGCGGTGTCTGGGCGCTCTGGGCGGTTCCTGGGCGGTTCCTAGGCGGTTTCTAGGCGGTTCCTGGGCGGTTCCTAGGCGGTGTCTGGGCGGTGTCTGGGCGTTTTTGGTAAATGTCTTAATTGCACAAGAGTATCTTTTAAATTTTATTTTGTTGCACATAAATACCTAATGTAGGTAAACTGGATTTGATTTAGTATGTATTAAATATTTGATGTATTTTAAATAATATATATATTTATATATAAACATAAATATATTATATAAAAATAAATAAAATAATTAAAAAATTCAAATCCACCTAGGCCGATTAATCCCCGATTAATGCTCTGGGTGCTAGGCGCTAGCAATCCGAACGCCTAGCACCTAGCATTTTTTACAACCTTGATGGTGACTCAATCCGATGTCTGGATCTGAAGATATAGCCATCTGAAGTTCGATGCGCAAATCTGCTCGAATCTGGTCTGTGCGTAAATCAATTCTCTGTGCTGCAGAATCGACAGTAGTCTGTACGTAAAGTATGTTTCTGCCCCGTCTTCCAGAAATTTTAGTAAATCGACCCGAGCTCAGAAAAATCCGAATAAATACTCATTGGAATCGGGAGCTCGTCCTCTTCAACTCAAAAATAAGAAAGGACCGATTTGGATGCTCTTTTGGAGAGGAATTCTCAGATCTTTGAAGTGCATCCTAGGGCTTGGAATTTGATCTCTTGGACTCTACTTCTTCAAAGATGGTGTCTTTGGTTGCTTCCTCCTCTAGGTTGAAGATGGCTTATACTTGGATATGTAGCTTGATGATGGATGGTTCCTTATGCTTGTGCCAATGCTTGAAGATGATGAAGAACTTCGACCTAGGAGATGATGAAATATATGAAGTTATCCAGAATACAACTCATGCTAAAATAAATACCACTGATTTAGTACAGAGATTAAAATCATAAAAATACCACAATGTTATAGAGTACTAAGTTGTGATCGTCCTGGCGTAAACGGTTCGTCGATCCGAGCTCTGTGGAGAAAGTTATGCACTTTTTAGCGTCGTACGTCGAGCTCCTTCTTCTTCCTGCAAATTTGATGATCTATTTGAAGCTTGGAGAATAAATTCGGCCAAGATGAAGAGAAATGAGTCTAGGGCTGGCCTTGTTTTCTCTCTCTCCTTTGGATGTGGGTTTATATAGGAGGAGGTGGAAATCAATTAGGCTCTTGTAGAATCCCTTAGAATAAGGAGATTGGATGGAATCCTAACTTAAATAGAATTTGAAATAATCATATGGAAGATCTCTTTCAATCACAATATGATTTGGAGTTTGAATTGGACTTGAAGAGGATTTGAATTTAAATGGCAATGGGATTTGAATAGGATCTCATTTAGGATCTCATTTAATCACAAATTGATTTGCATGAGATTTGGTTCAATCACTTTTGATATGAATGAGATCTCTCCATTTCTCTCCATGTTTGACCAAGTCCAAATTGCAAATGAATTGCAATTTCTCCAACGCTTTGACTAAGTCTTCTTTGCATATTTCTCTATCCCTTTGACTAAGTCCTCCTTTGTGTATTTACGAGCTTGCCACTCCTGAAAACACTTAGCACACACATCAAATTGTTCACACACGTTTGTTATCATCAAACACGAAGTCATTGATCGTTGTATCCAACTACACGTTGTATCCAACAGTAGGGTCATTCATTTGCGAGGGGGTGGCTCCTTCGGCTTACTGCTGACGACCTAGGAGATTCGTTCGGTAGTGAGGGGCATGGCCCCTTCGTCTTACGACCGACGACGAAGTAGGGTAGTTTAGTTGCGAGGGTGTTGCCCCTCGGCTTACGGCTGACGACGAAGTGGAATCGTTCGACAGCGAGGAGTATGGCCCCTTTGTCGTACGGTCGTTGACAAAGTTGGGTCGTTCAGTTGCGATGGGGTGGCCCACGGCTTACGGCTGACGAAGAAGAAGAATCGTTCGGTAGTGAGGGGCATGGCCCCTTCGTCTTATGGTCAACAAATGAGTAAGGTCGTTCAGTTGCAAGGGGGTGGCCCCTCGGCTTATGGCTGATGACCAAGGAGAGTCGTTCGGTAACGAGGGGCATGGCCCCTTTTCTTACAGCCAACGATGAAGTTGGATCGTTCAGTTACAAGGGGTGGCTAATATGTCCATATTTTCCATGTTTTTATCGCTTCATTTCATATCATATTCGCCTCCAAAATTCATATTTTCACATATTGCCCCGCTTCTAACCCCATATTCGAGCTTTGTATAGCTTTATGGATTTTCAGGAGTTTTGGAACGAATTGGAGCTAGTTTGGGACTTGGACGCATCTGGTACGTCCGACACATCATTGGCAAGGCTCCATGGGAGTTCGCCGAGGTATGGAAGAAGATCAGAGGAGAGGAGGAGAAGAGAGCGAGAGAAAAGAGACATGGCTTCAGCCCAGTTCAATTTCCCAGGCGACTCGACCCGAGTAGCAAACAGCTACTCGGTCGATCAGACACGCAGATTTTGTGAGGAAACAACTACCCCTACTCGACCGAGCAGACAGCTGACTCGACCTGAGTCGCACCAAACAGAGCGATGATTTTGAGCTTCTCCCCAGGACCCTGCAACTCGACCGAACAGGTCAACTACTCAACCTGAGTAGCTTTCAGACAGAGTAGCAGTTTGGAGGCATGTTTTGACCTACTGTAGCTCGACCGAGTAGAGGGCCTACTCGACCGAGTAGCTCGTATCAGCCATAAGCAGAGCAGCAGCAAGCGACGCCAGATGTCAACTCGATCGAGCAGGCGCCGCTACACGGCCCGAGCAGCGACGTGACCAACAAGTTGGCAGGCCCTTATGCCCAGATTTTCAGATATTCTTTGTAGCGTCCCTACCCCTTGTATATAAGCATGTTTTTACCCTATTTTCAGGACATCAAGAGTTTTAGCCTATCTTTAGTTTTAATTAGTGTTGGGAGATCTAGTTTTAGTTTTGTACCGTCGTTATTTTGTGAAGACCAAAGATCGGATTTTTATTGTTCTATTGCACAAGGAATCTTATTATTCTTAATTGTCTTTGCTTTGCTATTGCTCTACAATGATTCGGTACATTATTCTAAACATTCTATGCTTTTGATTGCCGATATGAATTCTCTTGTTGTTCTTGCATCTTTTATTGCTTTTTCTATAATGCGAGAGTAGTTCCATCTAGGGCTAATGGATTAGCCCATTAATCTTAGGATTTAGAAGTAAAGTTAGGATCTTTAGGTTGCATTGGTATAAAAGGGACATATTTTGGTCGATCTAGCAAAGTTTGTAGGAGATCACGTACTGAGATCGTGCCCACGGTCGGTGGAATCGATTGGCTTAAGGAGTATCCTATAAACTTAATTAGGGAGTTAGTGGATTCAATTAGGGCTCGTGACCATGTCCGGCTAGTGTCTTAAAGAGATCCATCGACAAACTATATTACAAATTGATGGGTACCATCATTGCGTCAATGAGAGCCACCAAAATACATCGAAACTCTAACCCACAAGAATGGCATGAGTTGAGATCATTCTGACCACGAGAGTGGCATGAATATTGTTGATTCTTAATGCACGGATCATGTGCGCCTGTCGCGAGAGCGTGGTTAATGTGTTACGTTAGATTCATGGCACTTAGAGCCATGAATTCCATATCTTAGATACGACAATCTCTAATAAAGCCAATGCAACGTAAGGGTCTTAACCTAGCATCGACATTCGACGATCCTAGTGGTGAGTCCTAAAGCCTTAGTCTTTATTAATTGATCATAATCCCAAACAAACAATCTATTGAAACTGAATGCTACCTAAATTTCGAGATTTGGAAATAGCCCGAGACAATAACATCGCGACCCTCACTGTGAAATTGATAAACTTTTATACTATTACTTGACACCGTACGCTTGCGTAAAGTATCGAGAATTCGCATTTGGGATACATCTAGCCCTTGGCATTCATGCCATTGCTAGGTGGCTTCTAGGTGTAGGTTTTGGGAGCATCAAGTTTTTTGCGTCGTTACCGAGGAAGGCACAATGGAGATACAAGTGCATTGGAGCAGTGATTCTGATAGTGACTCGGTTGGGATTAGCTTCTCTCCATACCAAGCATATGGTCTTCAAGACTCATGCATGGATGGAGCCATGGTCGAATGTGCGGCAAGAGAGCTGCTTGATGCAGTGCGATTCATCGGAGCAGGAACCTACATGGCAAGTAATGAGAATCAATAAATGGTTATGGAACATATAATGAACAATGTCACAGATACAGGTACCATTGAGGATGACATCCATATAAGCTTTGAAGGGCACGTAATGTTTCTCTACGCCATTGAAACTTTACCGGTTAACGCATATTGGAGAGTGACTCGTCAACTTGAACTGCTGGATGAGCCCCAGCTCTTAAGTATACTGGAGAACGTGGTGACTGATGTATGGACCAACGTGTTGGAATTTCATAATTCCATATTTCTATTCCCATATGGTTTTGATATGACAAACACATTCAGTGCTACCAACTCTATGTATGCAGATACAAATCAATGCTGAGTTCCACACAAATGAGATATTTTCATGCATACTCAATCAAATATATCATTCATGAAGCTGGAAAGACAAAGGCACCTACTCCACGACTTGGATAGATAATCACTTGATAAGGATCTCCTGCAAAGAAGCTTCTCAGATTCTGTTGCAGATGCAGTCCTATCTACGGCTTTATGTAATCATTGTCAAATTTACTTTATTAGAGTCACAAAGCCTTGTGATAATATGTCTTAGTCATCTAGGTTCCATTACTTAGAGATCTACACTTCCCAATTTTGAAAATTCGCAACTTTGAAAATTGGCAGCCAATAACCCCATTTTAGTCGACCAATTTTAAACCTTCGAATTTGGTTATGGGATTGCATGAGCAAACTCCCCTAACCGTGTAGATTCTAGAACTGTCTTCCAACGGTCGAAATTCTCTCTCTAAATTTTGGTCGACCAATATGCTCATTTTGGTCGACCAATTTCAAAACTAGCCGTTTTGATCCCAAATTTTCAGGGACGGTTCTTGCTCATTTTCCAACGTTAACTACAGTCCCCAACAGTCCCTAAACACTATAAATAGAGGGGTAGACCCTCTCTTTCTCTTCACTCACTTTCATCTTCTTTACTCTCTTAATTGTTGAAATCAAGTCTTTCATTTTCTAAAGCTTTAGGCCATTAGTTATTCTTTTCTTATTTGTAAGAAGAAATCATTAGATTTCTTTCTACGTTTAAGAACGGAAGAACTTGGATTTTCAACATCATTTTGGAAAGTTGTTTGTGTTCATAATTGCAAGAAGAAATCGATTGATCTCTCTCTCTCTCTCTCTTCTTTTATGAACCAGAGAACTTCAAGTGTTGCTCTTCATTACATATCTTTTACATCTTGAAGTTCATCTTCTAAACACCATCCTTGAATTCATTCTCTGAAATTTATAACAAGGCTATATGTGTTTTTCTATTTCATTATTTAACAGGTTTGAATCTCTGTTTAGAGATTGTACAAAGTTTGGGACACGGGGAGTGTCGCCATTTTTGTAAGTTTATGCTTGCGTGGCAAGTGATTATAATGGATTGAAAATATCTACGGGGTAGAGGACTGGAGTAGGATCACAAGGATCCGAACCAGGATAAATCTCTGTGTTTGCGATTGATTTAATTTGAGTACTTGTCATTTTATTTCTGTGCCATCTTTGCAAATATTACTAACATTTTATTTGCAACATTTTTATTATATACACTATTCACCCCCCTAGTGTATTGATCTATACATACTTAAATTACATTTGGTATCAGAGCAAGGTTAAGATGGCAGCAAGTTCCTCAAACATGAACGCCGTTCCACACAACTACAATCAGCATCCTGAAGGGCACTCTCAAGTACGTCCTCCTCTATTTGATGGTTCTAATTACTCATATTAGAAAATACGAATGGAGATTCATCTCATAAGTATGCATTATGAGATATGGGACATCGTAGAGACAGGATACACTAAGCCAGAAACACCTGTTCCTGATTGGACCACCAACGACAAATCTGCAAAGACCAACAACTCAAAGGCCATGAATGCTTTATTCTGTGCCATGGATAAACATGAGTTTAATCGAGTATGTCAGGCCAAAAGTGCAAAGGAGATTTGGCACATACTCGAGGTAACTCATGAAGGAACCAATAAAGTAAAGGAAACCAAGATTGCCTCTTTGGTTCATAAGTATGAGTTGTTCAAGATGTAAGACAAAGAGACGATTTGAGAAATGAACACCAGGTTTACTAATATTGTTAATTCTCTTAATGCTCTTGGAAAAGTTTATTCTTCTCTTGATCAGGTATGCAAGATTCTTAAGGTACTCTCCCCAGAATGGCGTCCAAAGATCACTGCTATTGAAGAAGCCAATGATCTTTCCACATTATCCATGGAAAATCTAATTGGTAACTTAATGGCACATGAAGTCACATTACAAGATGCAAAAGAGGAATCAGATCAAAAGAAGAAAGTACCCGCCTTCAACACAACATCAGATAATGAAGATTCAGATGATGACATGGCATTCTTTGCCAAGAACTTCAGAAAGTTCTTTCAAAAAGGTAAGTATAATAATAAATCTAAAAATGCCGATTCTTCTCTTTGCTTCAATTGTAATAGACCAGGACATATGAAGAAAGATTGTCCACTTCTCAAAGCAAAGTTCAAAACTTCCAACAACAACGATCAATCCAGAAGAGAAAGGAAGTTTGACAAGATGAAGAAAGCATTTGCAGCAACTTGGGATGAATCTTCAGATGATGAAGATGACCATGATGAAAGTGCTAATATGTGCTTTATGGCACAAGATAATGAAGATGAGGTAAGTACTTTTGGTAATGAAGAATTATTAGATGCATTGAAAGATCTCTATTCTCGTTTCAAAAATTTAAATAGTCAACATAAATCTTTGAAACAGAATAATAACGATCTTCTTATTAAATATCAAGAATTATCTTCTTCTAAGAACACTACATCAAATTCCATACATATTGAGAATACATCTTCTCAAAATTTGGATCTTAGTAAAGAGAATGATATTCTCAAAACTAAGAATCTCGAACTTCATACACAAATATCCGAAATGGATAAAAATATTTCATCACTAAAGATGAAATACGCCGAGATGTCTTCCAATATTAATAAATTTAATAAAGGAAAGACTAATCTCGATGATTTGCTAAAAATTCAATATCTAGCAAATCATAGACAAGGACTGGGATATCCTCATAAGGATGCACCCAAGTCTTATAATACTTCTTCATCTAGTGGCAAAACAATTTTTGTTAAACCACAAAAGAAGAATCATGCATTTATTTACACGAAGAAAGTAAACATTCCTGCTTCTTCTTTACAAAGAAATGTTATTAACATTTCAAAATCATCTCTTAGGAAACCTACTACAATTAGTATATTGGTTCCTAAGAATTCATGCTTAGAAGATAGAAATTATTATATTTCTCAGTATTTACATTCTATTGTTCATTCTTATGATTACATTAAAAAGCCAAATTCCACATTGGTTTGGCTTCCTAAAATCTAATCCCAAGGACCCTCAAATAAAGGGTACCAATGCTTAATATTTTATCTTTCAGGTACCTAACAAGGAAAGATGGATTTTGGACAGTGGATGTTCAAAACATATGACAGGAAATGTCAACTTGCTTTCAACCGTTATATATAAAGATGGAGGCACAGTTACCTTTGGTGACAACAAGAAAGGCAAAATTATAGGCACTGGAACAGTTTGCAATACAAATCAGCCTATCATTGAGAATGTTCATCTGGTTGACGGTTTGAAACACAATTTGCTTTCCATTAGTCAGTTATGCGATAAAAATTTCAAAATTGTTTTTGAACAAAATGATTGCATCATTTATGATTCTGATATGTCATCTATTCTATTCCGTGGTAAGCGTAAGAATAACATTTATATCTTATGCATGTCTATTACCACTAATAATCATTGTTTAATGATTACATTAGATGATACACTTTTATGGCATAAACGTTTTGGACACACTAATTTCAAAAACCTAGCACATATTTCAAAACAAAAATTAGTAAATGGAATGCCAAATATTTCTTTCAAACACAAACATTTCTGTGATGCTTGTCAACAAGGAAAAATGCACAAATCTTCTTTTAAATCAAAGGACGTTATCTCAACAAAGAGACCATTAGAACTTCTACACTTAGATTTGTTTGGTCCTTCAAGAGTAACTTCTTTGAATAGAAGTAGATATGCATTTGTCATTGTTGATGATTATTCAAGATATACTTGGGTTATATTCTTACAAAACAAGAATGATGCGTTTGAAGAATTTTCAATATTTTGTAAAAAGATACAAAAAATCAAATCCTCTAACATTGTCACTATTTGTAGTGATCATGGAGGAGAATTTGAAAATGAATATTTTACTAATTTTTGTAATGAAAATGGCATTACTCACAATTTTTCTTTTCCTCGTGCTCCTCCTCAGAATGGAGTAGTGAAAAGGAAAAATAGAACTTTGCAAGAATGTGCAAGAACAATGCTTTGTGATAGTAAGTTACCAAAATATTTTTGGGCTGAAGCTGTCGCAACTGCTTGTTACGTTATGAATAAAGTTCTTATAAGGACATTGCTTAATAAAACTTGTTTTGAATTATTCTTTAATCGCATTCCTCGTGTATCATATTTTAAAGTGTTTGGATGTAAATGTTTCAATCTTAATACTAAAGATGCACTTGATAAATTTGATTCAAAATCTGATGAAGGTATTTTTGTTGGATACTCAACACGTAGCAAAGCCTACAGAGTATATAACAAAAGAACTTCAACAGTTGAAGAATCACTACATGTCACATTTGATGAGAACCCCTCATCTAATTCTCCCATCATTGATGATAAAAAGAATATATTACCTTCATCTAATTCTTTAGATAATATTAAATTTGATGAAATTGATGCTACTAAACATTCTGTTGAGTCTATTTCAGATAATACAGATCTTTCCAAGGCATTTGCACAAGTTCCAAACCATCCATCAGAGTTAATCATTGGAGATATTACAGATGGAGTTAGAACTCGTCGTCAAATTGAACAAATGGCGCATTGTGCTTTCCTTTCATCCATTGAACCAAAGAACATCAAAGATGCATGTGAAGACAGTTCATGGATTATCGCTATGCAGGAAGAACTCAATCAATTTCAACGAAATGATGTTTGGGAATTAGTTCCCAGACCAACAGATCATTCAATTATTGGTACCAAGTGGGTATTCAAAAATAAATTGGATGAATCTGATCAGGTAATTAGAAACAAGGCACAATTGGTTGCACAAGGTTATAATCAAGAAGAAGGTATTGATTATGATGAAACCTATGCACCAGTTCCTCGTCTTGAGTCTATTCGCATGTTGTTATCATTTGCATGTTTTAAAGATTTTAAATTATTTCAAATGGATGTCAAAAGTGCTTTTTTAAATGGATTGCTTAAGGAGGAAGTTTATGTTGAACAACCTCCTGGTTTTAGTCATGAAAATTTAGAAAATCATGTTTTAAAATTAAAGAAAGCTTTATATGGTCTCAAACAAGCACCTCGTGCTTGGTATGAAAGACTTAAAAGCTATCTTTTAAATTCTGGTTATTCAATTGGTAAAATAGATTCTACTTTATTTATTAAGAACATTAAATCTGACATAATTATTATTCAAATATATGTTGATGATATTATTTTTGGCTCTACTAATGAATCTCTTTGTCAAGATTTCTCTAATATTATGCAGAAAGAATTTGAGATAAGTCACATGGGTGAACTCAATTACTTTTTCGGTCTTCAAATCAAACAATTGAAGGAAGGGATCTTCATTCACCAAAGCAAGTACTCTAAAGAACTCATCAAGCGTTTTGCTTTAGAAAGTTCTGTAGAAAAACGTACTCCAATGAGTACATCTACTTCTCTCGACAAAGATTTAAATGGTAAGAGTGTTGATCAATGTCTTTACAGAGGTATGATTGGCTCTCTACTTTATTTAACTGCTAGTAGACCAGATATTATGTTTTCAGTATGTTTATGT
Organism: Scilla litardierei; assembly: GCA_030789695.1. Classification (NCBI taxonomy): domain Eukaryota; kingdom Viridiplantae; phylum Streptophyta; class Magnoliopsida; order Asparagales; family Asparagaceae; genus Scilla; species Scilla litardierei. The sequence goes on from JAULAV010007065.1 coordinate 35,513, forward strand.
GCACGTTTTCAGGCAGATCCTAAAGTTTCACACTTAACTGCCGTAAAAAGGATTATTAGATATGTTAAGCACAATTCTGATTTTGGTTTGTCAAGCACATTTGATTTATTATCCTATAGTGATGCAGACTTTGCTGGTTGCAAATCAGATCGTAAAAGTACCAGTGGTACATGCCACTTTTTAGGTCATGCTTTAGTATCTTGGTTTAGCAAAAATCAAAACTCTGTTTCATTATCTACAACCGAGGCAGAATATATTGCTGCCGGTTTAGCATGTGCTCAAATCTTATGGATGAAACAAACTATATCTGACTATGGTATTGATTGCTCTACTTGCCCTATTATGTGTGATAATACTAGTGCTATTAATCTTTCTAAAAATCATGTGCATCATTCTCGTACAAAACATATTGATGTACGTCATCATTTTCTAGATGATCATGTTCAAAAAGGAGATATAATTCTTAAATTTATAGCTACTGAACATCAGACAGCTGATATTTTGACCAAACCATTGAAAGAAGATACTTTTATTAAGCTTCGTAGGAATTTAGGGATTATTAGTGAATCAGACTTATGCCACATTCTTATTTTTATTTATAGAATTTTTCTCAAATTTTTTCAAATTTTTCTGGCTATTTTTAAAATTGGTCGACCAATTCACCAATATTGGTCGCCAGTTGTCGATTTGTTTTTCATTTTTAGATAACTACTTCGTCTTCCCGCTTATTCTCGTTATTCATTCCCTCCATTTTTGTTTCAGAAACTGAACCCATCCTTTCGTTTTCAAATTTTGGTGGGATTCGTTTCTTAAACTTCTCTACCGATTGGAATTCTGTCAGTTCCCACAACTTCTCTTAACTGCTTTCTTTTCCTATTTAATTCTTGCTTAGGGATGATAAGTCCCCACAAAATATCTTCTGCCCACTTATTTCTCTTTCCCCCCCAAAAATCCCGACGGCCTCTCCTCTTCCCAAATCTCCACCGCCCTAAAATCGCCGGCGCTCTCCCGCTTTCTCGTTGGCGCCTCCCTCAAAAAAATTCGCCACGTCACCGATCTTCCTTCTCCTCTCCTCGATCGACTATCCGCCGTCTTCATCCACCGATTTCGCGAGACCCAACCGTCGATTTCGCCGGATCGAACCCTAGTTTCGCCGGCGACCACCCCAAAATCGACCCCCTGTCGCCGATTGTTCCTCGCACTGCTCCGATTTTCCTTCGATTAGTCGTCTTCCGCCATCACCACAGATGGATCCCCGCTCCCAGGACTTCATTGTGATGGCTTCCCCGACCTACTTCCGTTCTCCGGCAGCTACGCAGCACTTCCGCCTTCTGGAGAACCTCCCGTTCCATCCTGAACGTCATGTTGACTTCAGTGACCACGGAATCTCCCGGATTTTGGCCCCCTCCATTCCGCCGGCTTGGTTGGTCTCTGGTCCACTGCGAACCGCACACCATACTTCCCTACCCTAGTTCGTGAGTTTTACATAAACCTGGATTTCTCCAAACAGGCCGGTATGCTTTCAATCTCCACTATCGTCAATGGTTTTTTTTTTCGGCTGACTGGTCATATGCTATCTTCACTTCTGCATTTACCCTCGCACAATGTTCAGCCTCTCCCTGACACTCTCAACGACCCATCCATTAAGCAGCTTCTGTCCCCTGATTTTCGTTCCAAGAGATCCGTTGCGACTCTTCATCCGCCTTCTCGAATGATGGTCAAGATTATTCTTACCAATCTAGCCCCGAAAATCGGTTCTCTTAATTACGTTAGTAACAAGACCGCCCGCTGCCTCTATGCTTTGATGGGAGAACTTCCCATTTGTTGGGGTTCTGTTTTGCTCGAAACCTTGGCCAAACCTGTTAAAACTTACATTTTCTTGCCTTCCCTGATCACTCGCATCTTAGAGGCCTTTCAGGTTCCATTTGCCAACTCTGCCCCGATCTTCAACCCCGTTAATTTCAATTCTGAGACATTAACCCACATGCAGTTAGTCATATCTGACCCTTCAGAACCTGATGACGATTCCGATGCCTCTGCCTCTGACCATGACACATCTCCCATTCCATCCCGTCCTACTACTAGGTCCATGTCTCGCTCTCCTCGCACCCGTACTCGCTCTCCCTGACCTCGTCCCACTCCAACTCCAGCCACCCATACCCTCGGCTCCTCTTCTCGTACCCGTGGTCGTGTTCTCATTCGCAAGCGATATTCCCATTCTGCGGCTTCACCTAGTACTCCCATTACCCCACCGACTGGCGCTGATGCTTTACTTGGTAAGCTTCGTGCTCTCCGCCATTCCGTGACTCGTGGTTTCCAGGATATTCAGAATGAAATGCACGATGGTTTCTGTGGCCTTCAGACTCATTTGAGTTCGAGCGATGCTACACTACAGGGTCATAACAAAATGATGGAAGATCTTACGGTTGCCGTGGCCTCGATGGCGAATCACTTTGAGTCTCTTCACTTTCGAGCCACTCGTCGTTCCACCGATGTGTCTCCTTCACCGCCTGGACCATCCTCTCGGCAGTAGTCTTCCTAGGACCCTGTTTTCTGCTGTTTGCCGCTGTTTTTCATAGGTTGCATGGTGCTACTTTTATGGTTGCCTTGGACACTTTGGGTACTCATTTCTTATATGTCTGGTGATACTCTTGTGATGGTTTCTTGGTTTGTTGGTGTTCAGACATTTGGATTTATGGTTTAGTACTATTTTGTTGTTCTGTTGTTGTTCGTATGTTGACTCTGGGATGTATGTTGTTCAAACTATGTGATGTTTTGGGTACTTGGATATATGGGATGTATGTACTTTGGTCTTAGCTCTTGTATGATGTTGTTCTTCACTTAGTTGGATATTATGTACATGGTTGTTTTGTTGGTTCTGTCCTTAGCCTGTTATTCATTTGCCTAGTTTGCTGTTCATTTGCATATTCTGTTCATGACTTGGACTCATTTTGTTGTATGGTGCTATCTCCATATTCTCATATACTTGGACTCATTTTGGCATTTTTTTCCCCATGTCCTGTCAAGTTCATTTGGTTATATCCCCTGGTTACTTGGATACTTGTTATGTGATGTTATGTTCTCTGTTCATTCTTATTACTTCTCTCTTTATCCTCTGTTTGGATGTCTGCTTCACTACGTTCTACTCACTTAGTCCTTTTGCAATTTTGCTACAAGTTATATTTCATTAATTTTTTTTAATATGCCAGGTTCATCTATTTTTTTATATAACAGGTCCTCTTACATGTTTTTTAATGGCTATACCTTCGCATGACTCTTAATGGCATTTCCCTTCATTTTTTACTGGCATGTCCTCCATATTTCGGCCTATATCCTATTTTTTGGCCTACTACTCAATTTCCCCTACTGACCAGATATTTGTTCATTTTTAAGGCCATATAATCCATATTTGACCTCCATTTATATTTTCCCTCATATTTTTACGCTTATTTTTTTCACTAACTCTTAATTGCCTCTTTTTGAGGATTCCAAAGGGGGAGAATATATTTCATCTACTCAGGGGGAGTATTCACTAACTCCACATATTCAGGGGGAGTATATCTGATCTGTTACAATTTTAGCGATATATATTTTTCATGTTTGTCATCATCAAAAAGGGGGAGAATGTTGGAATTTCATAATTCCATATTTCTATTCCCATATGGTTTTGATATGACAAACACATTCAGTGCTACTAACTCTATGTATGCAGATACAAATCAATGCTGAGTTCCACACAAATGAGATATTTCCATGCATACTCAATCAAATATATCATTCATGAAGCTGGAAAGACAAAGGCACATAATCCACGACTTGGATATATAATCACTTGATAAGGATCTCCTGCAAAGAAGCTTCTCAGATTCAGTTGCAGATGCAGTCCTATCTACGGCTTTATGTAATCATTGTCAAATTTACTTTATTAGATTCACAAAGCCATGTGATAATATGTCTTAGTCATCTAGGTTTCATTACTCAGAGATCTACACTTCCCAATTTCGAAAATTCGCAACTTTGAAAATTGGCAGCCAATAACCCCATTTTAGTCGGCTAATTTTAAACCTTCGAATTTGGTAATGGGATTGCATTAGCAAACTCCCCTAACCGTGTAGATTCTAGAACTGTCTTCCAACGGTCGAAATTCTCTCTCTAAATTTTGGTCGACCAATGTGGTCATTTTGGTCGACCAATTTCAAAACTAGCCGTTTTGATCCCAAATTTTCAGGGACGGTTCTTGCCCGTTTTCCAACGTTAACTACAGTCCCTAACCGTCCCTAAACACTATAAATAGAGGGGGTAGACCCTCTCTTTCTCTTCACTCACTTTCCTCTTCTTTACTCTCTTAATTGTTGAAATCAAGTCTTTCATTTTCTAAAGCTTTAGGCCATTAGTTGTTCTTTTCTTATTTGTAAGAAGAAATCATTAGATTTCTTTCTTCGTTTAAGAACGGAAGAACTTGGATTTTCAACATCATTTTGGAAAGTTGTTTGTGTTCATAATTGCAAGAAGAAATCGATTGATCTCTCTCTTCTTTTATGAACCAGAGAACTTCAAGTGTTGCTCTTCATTACATGTCTTTTACATCTTGAAGTTCATCTTCTAAACACTATCCTTGAATTCATTCTCTGAAATTTATAACAAGGCTATAGGTGTTTTTCTATTTCATTATTTAACAGGTTTGAATCTCTGTTTAGAGATTGTACAAAGTTTGGGATACGGGGAGTGTCGCCATTTTTGTAAGTTTGTGCTTGCGGGGCAAGTGATTATAGTGGATTGAAAATCTCTACGGGGTAGAGGACTGGAGTAGGATCACAAGGATCCGAACCAGGATAAATCTCTGTGTTTGCGATTGATTTAATTTCAGTACTTGTCATTTTATTTCTGTGCCATCTTTGCAAATATTACTAACATTTTCTTTGCAACATTTTTATTATATACACTATTCACCCCCCTCTAGTGTATTGATCCATACCGGCTTAAATTACACAACGACCCTCTAAAATTCCCTGCAGAAGACCTAATTGTTCAAGAACTCTCGGTCTTCATTGCGACCACCTTCCAGGATGCAGAGTCCTTAAATGGGTCTCCATCTCTGACGGATTCTACGTACAGTACGAGGGAGACACTCTACACTTCTATGGTGACAACATCCTCCAGACTGAGACATACAAAGACCACGTCCATGGGAAATACATAAACCCTGGACATTCCCAAGGCGACATCAATCAGGGAAGCTTTCTTGACTCTACACCTGACGATGCGTGCATATCTGAATACTCTATTCCTATCAATGATGCACTACGGAACCAAATCCTATGGAGATGGACTCCGTAGACGTCTACCATGATGCGCCATCATCACCTTGCTCATCTTATGAATCTACCAACGAAGAGTTCCCAGCATCTAAACTAGTAGTTGAGGATGCATCCTTTTCACAGGCATACGATAACTGGGGTATAGCACCTCCTCAGGTAGAACTAAACCCCCTTCCTGCAAGTTTGAAATATGCTTTCATAGGGGACGACTCAACCTATCCCGTCATCCTTAACGCCTCCCTGACCGAGCCACAATTAGAAAGCCTTCTCAAACCCCTCAGAGCACATAGGAAGGTGATAGGGTATAGCATTGCCGACCTGAAGGGCATTAGAGACACCATATGCACCCATAGAATCCACCTCGAGGATAAGGAAGCTACTTCCATTGAGCCTCAAAGGCGACTGAATCCTAACATGAAAGAAGTAGTAAAAAAGGAGGTGCTAAAACTGTTAGAAGCCGATATTATCTATCCCATTTTCGACAGTAGATGGGGTAGCCCCGTTCAAGTTATGCCCAGGAAGGGGGGCATGACCGTTGTGAGGAACGATAAAGATGAATTGATATCTACTAGGACTGTCACTAGTTGGTGCATGTGCATTGATTATAGAAAACTCAATAAAGCCACCAGAAAAGACCACTTCCTCCTCCCATTCATCGATCAAATGCTTGAGCGACTTGCCAAGCATAAATATTTTTGTTATCTTGATGGGTATTTCGGATTCTTCCAAATCCCATTGCATCATGAGGACCAAGAAAAAATGACGTTTACATGTCCCTACGGCACCTTCGCATACCGAAGAATGCCATTTGGATTATGTAATGCACCCGCGACATTCCAAAGGTGCATGACGTCCATTTTCTCGGACTTCATTGAAAGTAATGAAAGTTTTTATGGATGACTTTTCCGTTTATGGCACTGACTTTGATGCTTGTTTAGCCAATTTGTCTAAAGTCTTAGAACGATGCCAAAATAATAATTTGAATTTAAATTGGGAAAAGTATCATTTCATGGTAACAGAGGGAGTAGTTCTTGGCCATGTCATCTCCTCTAAGGGGATCAAAGTTGACAAGGCCAAGGTTGAGGTCATCAAAGACTTGCCGCCTCCCACTAATCTTAAGGGTATCTGTGGTTTTCTAGGCAATGCAGGATTTTACCGTTGCTTTATAAAGGACTTCTCTCGCATTGCTCGCCCTCTTACGGAGCTCCGTGTGAAGGATGCTCCTTTTGTGTTTTCTGACGCTAGCTAGCTAGCTTTTAACAGGTTGAAAGAAGCTCTCATTTCTGCGCCTATCATACAACCGCCAGATTGGAACATACCTTTTGAGTTGATGTGTGATGCTAGTGATCAAGCGGTGTGAGTTATTTTAGGCCAAAGGAAAGATGGAAAGCTTCACGCAATATACAATGCTAGTAAGACCTTGGATGATGCTCAGAAAAATTACACCACTACAGAGAAGGAATTACTAGCCGTGGTGTATTCCATTGAAAAGTTCAGATCTTATCTTCTGGGATCCAAGGTAATAATCCACAAGGATCATGCAGCACTGAAATATTTGTTAAGCAAGAAGGATGCAAAGTCGTGCTTAATACGATGGATTCTTCTCCTCCAAGAGTTTTATAGATATCAAGGACAAGAAGGTGGCCGAAAATGTAGTGGCAGACCATCTATCACGGCTGATTCATAGGCATGGAGACGACAGCTTTCCGATTGATGATTCTTTCACCGACGAGCAATTATTTGTGGCATCCTCTTCTGAAGCACCTTGGTACGCCGACATAGTCAACTATTTGGTGAGCGGCATAATACCTCATGGGATGGCAACCTATCAGATGAGGACGTTCTTACATAATGCCAGAAACTACTATAATTTTAGCATGTATGGATCAATACACTAGAAGGGGGTGAATATTGTATATAATAAATATTGTTGCAAATAAAATGTTACTGATATTTGCAAAGATGGCACATAAATAAAATGACAAGTATTGAAAATAAATCAATCGCAAACATAGAGATGTATCCTGGTTCAGATCCTTTTGATCTTAGTCCAGTCCTCTACTCCCAGTAGAGATTTTCAATCCACTATAATCACTTGCCCCGCAAGCACCAACTTACAAAAATGGCAACACTCCCCTTGTCCCAAACTTTGTACAATCTCAATAAATAGAGATTCAAACCTGTTAAAGGAATAATGAAATAGAAAAACACCTATAGCCTTGGTATGAATATCAAGGATGAATTCAAAGGATTGGTGTTTAAAAAAGGAACTTCAATGTTTCAAGATATATAATGGTGAAACACAATTGAAGTTCCTTCGTTCTTAAATGAAGAGAGAAATCTAATGATTTCTTCTTACAAATAAGAAAAGAACACCTTTCCCAAAAAGTGTTGAAATCCAAGTTCTTCCGTTCTTAAACGAAGATAGAAATCTAATGATTTCTTCTTACAAATAAGAAAAGAACAACTAATGGCCGAATGCTTAAGAAAATCAGAGGCTTGATTTCAACAAAAATAGAAGTAAAGAAGAGGAAAGTGTGTGTCTTGAAAGAGAGGGTCTACCCCTCTATATATAGTGTTTTGGGACGGTTGAGAAGTGTTAATGACGTTGGGAAACGGTCGTAAACCGCTCCTGAAAATTTGGGCTTCAAACGGCTAGTTTTGTGTTTGGTCGACCAAAAAATAAAATTGGTCGACCAAAATTTAGAGAATGAATTTTGATCGTTGGAAGGCAGTTTCAGAATCTACATGGTCAAGGGAGTTTGCTCAAGAGATCCCATAGTCAAATTCGAAGGTTAAAAATTGGTCGACCAATTTGGCTGCCAATTTTTCTGGGTAAGAAATTTCGAAATTTGGGAAGTGTAGAATTCTGAGTAATGGAACCTAGGAGACTAAGATATAGTATCACAAGGCTTTGTAACTCTAAAAAGTAAATTTTACATTGATTACATAAAAGCCGTAGATAAGACTGCATCTGCATCTAAATCTGAGAAGCTTCTTTGCAGGGGATCCTTATCAAGTGATTATATAGTCAAATTCGAAGATTAAAAATTGGTCGACCAATTTGGCTGCCAATTTTTCTGGGTAAGAAATTTCGAAATTTGGGAAGTGTAGAATTCTGAGTAATGGAACCTAGGAGACTAAGATATAGTATCACAAGGCTTTGTAACTCTAAAAAGTAAATTTTACATTGATTACATAAAAGCCGTACATAAGACTGCATCCGCATCTAAATCTGAGAAGCTTCTTTGCAGGGGATCCTTATCAAGTGATTATATATCCAAGTCGTGGATGTACGGTGTCTTTGCCTTTCCAGCTTCATGAACTATGATATATCCGTTTGAATATGCATGAAGATATCTGAATGTGTGAAACTCAGCATGTATTTGTATCTGCATAGATAGAGTTAGTAGCACTGAATGTGTTTGTCACATCAAAACCATATGGGAATAGAAATATGGAATTATGAAATTCCAACATTCTCCCCCTTTTGATGATGACAAAGATGTAAATATATATCTTTAAATTTGGACATATATGGTGTACTCCCCCTTAATATGTGGAACGTATGTAAATACTCCCCCTGAGTAGATGAAATATATTCTCCCCCTTTGGAATCCTCAAAAAGAGGTAAGGAAGGGTAGTCAAGTAAAAATAAGATATTGAATGTATAGGCCAAAAATATTTGTAGGTATACGGCCGAAAAATGTATAGGCCAGTATAAAAACACAAGGGAAAATGGCAAAGAAATGGGAAAATGTATAGGCCAGTAAATGATGTCGCGTATCAGCAAGGAAGGCATCTAATATTTGAAGTGCAGCATACATAGAGCCATAGACTTCATGGGAATAGTGCAAAATAAAAAAACAGTAATCATATATCAGTGTGGCAAAAATTTGAATTACGACACAATAGGCACTAAAGAAGCTATGAGTGCGAATTGCACAGTGTAAACAATTGGAAGTGTGTACCAACAGAGTATAACTTGTATTAAAAAAATATGAGGGCATTTGATTATAGCTTGTAGAGGAAAAATTCTAGACATGATAAAGGATGTAATATCCTTTGGTAATTGGAACCAAAATTTGGACATTAGAAGTCCAAGGCAACATTGACAGAGCATAACCCAAACTGCATATATCCAAAACAAAGTACATATGATCAAGGACAACCCAAACATTATCAAACTAAGCCAAGTACAGATTATCAAAATACAAACCAAAGTTTGACAGAACCACTAAATTTGACACCACAAAATAACAAAATATAACATGAGCAAAGTTCTTGAAACCATCACCAACTAAGTAACAACACCAAACAACCAGCAAAATGTCATCACTAAGCAACCATAAAAACAGCAACTAAAGTCTGATGCTAGGCCAAGGAAACCAACAACAAGAGCAGCTATGGGGGATTGGATGGACCTGGCTGAGAGGGAGAGGATGCGCGACGAACACGGAAGTGAAGAGACTCGAAATGAGTCAGAAGTTGAGCGACCACAATCTGAAGTGCATCCATCATTCTATTATGCTCCTGCAGTGTAACATCTCCGGCACTAATATGAGATCGAATGCCATGAAAACCATCGTGCATTTCTTGGTGAATCTCATCGAATCCCTAAGTAACAGAGTGCCTTAGAGCACATATCTCGGTAACCAAATCAAGATCACCAGGGGCCGAAGTAGGGGTAGCATGAGTACTATGTGAAGGACCGGAGCGAGCATAACGCTTGCAGGTTGGGATGTGACCGCGTGCACGAAAGGAAGATCCAGGAGTTCGGGTGCGAGGAGTGGATGAATCCAGAGTGGATCTAGGCGTGGCATGAATGGGGTCATGGGAGGAATCATTATCATCATCATGAGCGGAAGTATCGGAGAGAACAAGTTGCATATGACTGAGAGTGTCGGAATTGAAATCTATGGGATTGAAGATTTGAACTGAATTAGCAAAGGGAATTTGAAAAGCCTCTAAGATTATAATGATGAGGGCCGGCAGGAAAATGTGGGATCGTACCGGTTTGGCTAAGGACTCGAGAAGAACAGAGCCCCAGTCGATTGGAAGTTCCCCCATCAGAGAATACAAACAGCATGCAGTCTTAGTAGTAACGTAATTTAAGGATCCAGTCTTAGGGGCCAGATTAAACAAAATGATTTTGACCATCAAGCGAGCAGGGGAAAGGAGATCAGCGACCGATCGTTTGCGGCGGAAATCAGGGGATACGCGCTGCTTAATGGCTGGGTCAGAGAGGACTTCAGGAAGAGAGTGAACATGGGTAGATGGAAGATTAAGGATCATGGAGAGCATAGGGCCAGTGAGGCGAAAATGAAAACCATTAACGATAGTAGTGATGGAGAGCATACCATCCCTCTTCGACGAATCCAGATTTGCGTAGAACTCACGAACTAGAGAAGGAAAGTACGGCGTACGGTTGGATGTTGAACATAGGGCAACGAGACCGGCGGAATGAAGTGGGTTGAAGATCCGCGAGAAGCCATGGTCGTTGAAGTCGATGTGATGTTCGGGAGTAAATGGCAGATTCTCCAGGAGGCGACACTTCTGGGTGGCCGCCGGAGAACGAAATCGGGCTGGAAACGCCGTTGCGACGAAATCTAGGTAACAGTGGTCCATGGGATTTTGAGGATGAGAGGAGAAAATCGGCAGGAGCGATGGGAAAATCGACGAATTTTCGTCGAAATTAGGGCGGTGCTTCGGCGAATTTTGGGGTGTCGCCGGTGATTTGTGGAGAAGGGCACGGGTCTGTCGATTTGGGGAAGAAGAATCGGGGCCTTGGGAAAATAAATGAGGGGATGGTTTCCTCATGAAGTGAGAGGACTTAAATAAGGAGAAAAAAATCAGTTATGGGAAGTTGTGATAGATGTTTTTGTGGGAACGGATATTTTTGCAAACGACAGGAGCAGTTGGGAAAAACTGAATACAAATCTGAAAACGAAGGGATGGGTTCCATTGGGAATGAAAGTTGGAAGGAACTGTTAACTAAAAAAATAAGCGGGAAGACGAATCAGTTACCGAAAAATTAAAAAATAGTCAATTGACGACCAATATTTGTGAATTGGTCGACCAATTTTAAAAAATAGGTAAAAATTTGGAAAAATTTGAGAAAAATTCTAAAAAATATTATAAGAATGTGTCATAACTCGGATTCAATAATAATTCCCAAATTTCTTCGAAGCTTAATAAAAGTCTCTTCTTTCAAAGGTTTAGTCAAAATATCAGCAGTTTGATGTTCAGTAGATATAAATTTAAGAACAATATCTCCTTTCTAAACATGATCATCTAGAAAATGATGACAGACATCAATATGTTTTGTACGTGAATGATGCACATGATTTTTAGAAAGATTAATAGCACTAGTATTATCACACATAATAGGGCATGTGGAGCAATCAATACCATAGTCTGAAATAGTTTGTTTCATCCATAAAATTTGAGCACATGCTAAACCGGCGGTAATATATTCTGCCTCGGTTGTAGATAATGAAATAGACTTTTGCTTTTTGCTAAACCAAGAAACTAAAGCATGTCCTAAAAAGTGGCATGTACCATTGGTACTTTTACGGTCTGATTTGCAACCATCAAAGTCTGCATCACTATATGATAATAAATCAAATGTGCTTGACTTAGGATAAAATAAACTAAAATTAGAAGTATGCTTAACATATCTAATAATCCTTTTTACGGCAGTTAGATGTGAAAATTTAGGATCTGCCTGAAAACGTGCACATAAACATACTGAAAACATAATGTCTGGTCTACTAGTAGTTAGATAAAGTAAAGAGCCAATCATACCTCTGTAATGACGTTGATCAAAACTCTTACCATTTACATCTTTGTCGAGAGAAGTAGATGTACTTATTGGAGTACGTTTTTCTGCAAAACTTTCTAAACCAAAACGCTTGATGAGTTCTTTAGAATACTTGCTTTGGTGAATGAAGATTCATTCCTTCATTTGTTTGATTTGAAGACCAAGGAAGCAGTTGAGTTCACCCATGTGACTCGTCTCAAATTCTTTCTGCATAATCTTGGAAAAATCTTGACAAAGTGATTCATTAGTAGAACCAAAAATAATATCATCAACGTATATTTGAATAACGATTATGTCAGATTTTATGTTTTTAATAAATAAAATTAATCAATTTTACCAATTTTATAACCAGAATTTAAAAGATAACTTTTTAATCTTTCATACCAAGAACGAGGTGCTTGTTTAAGACCATATAAAGCTTTCTTCAGTTTAAAAACATGATTATTAAGAGTTTCATGACAAAAACCTGGTGGTTATTCAACATAAACTTCTTCTTTAAGAAAACCATTTTAAAAAGCACTTTTGACATCCATTTGAAATAACTTAAAATCTTTAAAACATGCAAATGATAATAACATTCTAATAGATTCAAGACATGCAACTGGTGCATAGGTTTCATCATAATCAATACCTTCTTCTTGATTATAACCTTGTGCAACCAATCGTGCCTTGTTTCTAATTACCTGACCAGATTCATCCAATTTATTTTTGAATACCCATTTGGTACCAATAATTGAATGAACTGATGGTCTGGGAACCAGTTCCCAAACATCATTCCGTTGAAATTGAATGAGTTCTTCCTGCATAGCAATAATCCATGAACTGTCTTCACATGCATTTTGATGTTCTTTGGTTCAATGGTTGAAAGGAAAGCACAATGCGCCATTTGTTCTATTTGACGACGAGTTCTTACTCCATCTGTAATATCTCCAATGGTTAACTCTGATGGATGATTTGGAACTTGTGCAAATGCCTTAGGAAGATCTGTATTATCTGAAATAGACTCAATAGAGGGTTTAGTAGCATCAATTTCATCAAGTTTAATATTATCGAAAGAATTAGATAAAGGTAATATATTCTCTTCATCATCAATGATGAGAGAATTAGATGAGGGGTTCTCATCAAAGGTGACATGTAGTGATTCTTCAATTAATGAAGTTCTTTTGTTATATACTCAGTAGGCTTTGCTACGTGTTGAGTATCCAACAAAAATACATTCATCAGATTTTGAATCAAATTTGTCAAGTGCATCTTTAGTATTTAGAATGAAACATTTACATCCAAACACTTTAAAATATGATACACGAGGAATGCGATTAAAGAATAATTCAAAACAAGTTTTATTAAGCAATGGCCTTATAAGAACTTTATTCATAATGTAAGAAGCAGTTGTGACAGCTTCTGCCCAAAAATATTTTTGGTAATTTACTATCACAAAGCATTGTTCTTGCACATTCTTGTAAAGTTCTATTTTTCCTTTCTACTACTCCATTTTGAGGAGGAGCACGATGAAAAGAAAAATTATGAGTAATGCCATTATCATTACAAAACTTGGTAAAAGATTCATTTTCAAATTCTCCCCCATGATCACTACGAATAGTGACAATGTTAGAGGATTTGATTTTTTTGTATCTTTTTACAAAATATTGAAAATTCTTCAAAAGCATCATTCTTATTTTGTAAGAATATAACCCAAGTGTATCTTGAATAATCATCAACAATGACAAATGCATATCTACTTCAATTCAAAGAGGCTACTCTTGAAGGCCAAACAAATCCAAGTGTAGAAGTTCTAACGGTCTCTTTGTTGAGATAATGTCATTTGATTTAAAAGAAGATTTGTGCATTTTTCCTTGTTGACAAGCATCACAAAAATGTTTGTGTTTGAAAGAAATATTTGGCATTCCATTTACTAATTTGTCTTTAGAAATATGTGCTAGGTTTTTGAAGTTAGTGTGTCTAAAACGTTTATGCCATAAAAGTGTATCATCTGATGCAATCATTAAACAATGATTGTGAGTGGTAACAGATATGCATAAGATATAAATGTTATTCTTACGTTTACCACGAAATAAAACAGATGACATATCAGAATCATAAATGATGCAATCATTTTGTTCAAATACTATTTTGTAATTTTTATCACATAATTGACTAATGGAAAACAAATTGTGTTTCAAACCGTCAACCAGGAGAACATTCTCAATGATAGGCTGATTTGTATTACCAACTGTTCCAGTGCCTATGATTTTGCCTTTGTTGTTGTCACCAAAGGTAACTGCGCTTCCATCTTTATATTCAACGGTTGAAAGCAAGTTGATATTTTCCGTCATATGTTTTGCACATTCACTATCCAAAATCCATCTTTCTCTTCTAGGTACCTGAAAGATAAAACATTAAGCATTGGTACCCTTTGTTTGAGGGTCATTGGGATTAGATTTTTGGAAGCCAAACCCAAGTGGAATTTGGCTTTCTAATGTAATCACTAGAATGAACAATAGATTGTATATAATGAGAAATATAACTATTTCTATCTTTTAAGCATGAATCCTTAGGAACCCATATACTAATCGTAGTAGGTTTCCTAGGAGATGGTTTTGAAATGTTAATAACATTTCTTTGTGAAGAAGAAGTAGGAATGTTTACTTTCTTCGTGTAGATGAATGCGTGATTCTTCTTCTGTGGTTTAACAAAAATTGTTTTTCTACTAGATGAAGATGTGTTACAAGACTTGGGTGCATTCTTATGAGAATATCCCAGTCCTTGTCTATGATTTGCTGGATATTGAATTTTTAGCAAATCATCGAGATTTGTCTTTCCTTTGTTAAATTTATTAACATTGGATGACATCTTATCGTATTTCATCTTTAGTGATGAGATACTTTTATCCATTTCAAATATTTGTGTATGCAATTCTAGATTCTTAGTTTTGAGAAGTTCATTCTCTTTACTAAGATCCAAATCTTGAGAAGATGTATTCTCAATATGTATAGAATTTGGTGTAGTGCTTTTAGAAGATAATTCTTGATATTTAAGAAAAGATTATCATTATTCTGTTTCAAAGATTTATGTTGTCCATTTAACTTTTTTGAAACGAGAATAGAGATCTTTTAATGCATCTTGTAATTCTTCATTATTAAAAGAACTTACCTCATCTTCATCATCTTGTGCCATAAAGCACATGTTAACACTTTCATTATGATCATCATCTTCATCATCTGAAGAATCATCCCATGTTGCTGCAAATGCTTTCTTCATTTTGTCAAACTTCCTTTCTCTTATGGATTGATCATTGTTGTTGGAAGTTTTGAACTTAGCCTTGAGAAGTGGACAATCTTTCTTCATATGTCCAGGTCTATTACAATTAAAGCAGAGAGAAGAATCAGTACTCTTAGATTTGAAATTATTATACTTACCTTTTTGAAAGAATTTTCTGAAGTTCTTGGCAAAGAATGCCATATCATCATCTGAGTCTTCATTTTCTGATGTAGTGTTTAAGGCGAGTACTTTCTTCTTTTGATCTGATTCTTCTTTCTCATCTTGTAATGTAACTTCATGGGCCATTAGGTTACCAATAAGATCTTCCATGATTAATGTGGAAAGATCATTGGCTTTCTCAATAGCAGTAATCTTTGGATGCCATTCTGGAGAGAGTACTTTAAGAATCTTGCGTACTTGATCAAGATTAGAATAAACTTTTCCAAGAGCATTAAGAGAATTAATAATATTAGTGAACCTGGTGTTCATTTCTCCAATTGTCTCTTTGTCCTGCATCTTGAACAACTCATATTTATGAACCAAAGAGGAAATCTTTGTTTCCTTTACTTTATTGGTTCCTTCATGAGTTACCTCAAGTATGTGCCAAATCTCCTTTGCACTTTTGGCCTGAGATACCCGATTAAACTCATGTTTATCTATGTCACAGAATAAAGCATTCATGGCCTTTGAGTTGTTGGTCTTTGCAGATTTGTCGTTAGCGGTCCATTCATATACATGAGTTGTTCGTTTAGTGTATCCTGTCTCTACGATGTCCCATATCTCATAATGCATACTTAGGAGATGAATCTCCATTCGTATTTTCCAATATGAGTAGTTAGAGTCATCAAATAGAGGAGGACGAACTTGAGAGTGCCGTTCAGGATGTTGATTTGTGTTGTAGTTATGTGGAATAATGTTCATGTTTGATTCTGCCATCTTAACCTCGCTTTGATACCAAATGTAATTTTAGCCTGTATGGATCAATACACTAGAGGGGGGGTGAATAGTGTATATAATAAAAATTGTTGCAAATAAAACGTTACTGATATTTGCAAAGATGGCACAGAAATAAAATGACAAGTATTGAAAATAAATCAATCGCAAACATAGAGATGTATCCTGGTTCGGATCCTCTTGATCCTAGTCCAGTCCTCTACTCCCAGTAGAGATTTTCAATCCACTATAATCACTTGCCCCGCAAGCACCAACTTACAAAAATGGCGACACTCCCCGTGTCCCAAACTTTGTACAATCTTAATAAATAGAGATTCAAACCTGTTAAAGAAATAATGAAATAGAAAAACACCTATAGCATTGGTATGAATATCAAGGATGAATTCAAAGGATTGGTGTTTGATCACTCCTTATTTTACCCCCTTTTCCCGCATGTTTGCATGCCATTTTGATCGCCCAAATTATGTTTTTCACGATATATCGACGATATTGCGATGCTTTTCACGATTTGTTGTTTTTGTCGCATTTCAGGTGATTTGGCGCGATTAGGAGTGATCTCGAGATGCGTGTAATCTAGACGGCCACCGACGACCTCCCCGAGGGGTATTTTGCTATTAGAGAGGAGCGGAAGAAGAATGGACGTCGCCGGAGCGACGAGGAGGCCAAAACGACCAGTTTGGGCATTTTTTGTGTCCCACTCGGCCGAGTGGAGGAGCCACTCGGCCGACCAGCGAGACACTGCTCGGCCGACCCGTTCAGACACGACTTCCATGTGTACTCGGCTGAGCGACGGAGACCACATCGGCCGAGTGACGCTACCACGTCCGCCCGAGTGGCGCCCAGACGAAGGCCCTCAAAAAGACCGAAGTTACTGTTTTTCGGCCATCTGAGCTTCAGAAGACCCACTCGGCCGAGTGGCGAATCCCGTCCGCCCGAGTGAAGTAAAGCCATCGGCCGAGTGACGACAACTCACTCGGCCGAGCCACCCCCGAACTGAAGACCCCTGAAGTCCCCGACTTACTGGAGAATTTACAGGGTTTTCACTCGGCCGAGCGACTTTTGTCACTCGGCCGAGTGCGATGCGCTGCCTGTAGCGAAATTTGCGGAAAACAGGCTGTGCAGGGGCGTTTTGGTCAGGATTTTTGGACGATTTTTGGGGCTATTTAAGCTCTGTTTTTACCCTAGTTTTGGGAGCCTCCTCTCAGATTTTTTGCAGCTTTTTGAGTCTACTTTTTAGCTTTATTAATTGTGATTGGTGAAGAGAAAAACTTGGATTTTTGTTGGGTTGAGTGAAGATCTACATTGGTTTGCACTTCTCTTCCACAAAAACTCTATTTTTATTGTTTATATCATTGTTGTGATGAATTCCATTGTCTATTTCTTTGCCAATTATTGTGCTATTGCTATGATTAGTGAGTAGTCTCCACGTCTTGGGGCGTGGGGATGAACCCTACAAGCCCAATTTCGTATTTGTGTTGAATCGGTAGAAATTGAGCTAGGATTGTTATTAGGGATTAGATTGGGATCGAATTACTACGGATAGCTAGGTATTCACATCAATTGGGATTTGCAAGAGATTGGATCCCAATTCGATAGGAAGCCCTAGAAATCCGAATTGGGTTGGAGTCGGATTTTCGAAGTATCGGTTTGCAAGAAATTGGACCGATGCTAGGATCTCCGGTTGCAATTCCGCGCCGATACCCGTTTGCAAGAGATTGGACGGGTAGGAACTATCCTAATCTAGATTGTGGACCGAGTTTGCAAGAGATTGGACTCGGTGCGCAATTGGACGATGATGTTGATCCCAATGCTAGCTTCCCTAGGCTAGGGTTTGCAAGAGATTGGACCCAAGCCTAGGATAGCTATAGACCGGCAACAGCGCGAGAGCGTGAGCTTGGTTCCACATTTAGTTGCAACTAGTTCATCCAAATTCTCATCCTAGCGATTTCGATACTGGCGAACCACAATTGTGAAATATGGTGAGTAGTGGGGATTCCCCATTCCCTAGGCGTTCTCTATTTGATTTGATATTTCGCACTTTTGTCTGACGATTGTGACAGGATCGCCCAAGGCAATTATCCCTCTAAATAGCCAGGTTGATTAGGAGCAAGCACGGTCATTCGTCCTCCCTGTGTTCGATACCCGCTCGCCGCTATACCGTGCGCTTGCGGTAAAACTACAACCGTCGCCTCGGGACGTGTACGCCGGGGCGCGATCAAGTTTTTGGCGCCGTTGCCGGGGAGGCGATTGCGTTTGATTCTTTTTTCACCTAGCTATTTCTTTCTTTTATTTTCTTTTTATTTTATTTCTTTTACCATTATTATTTCCTTTGCTATTTTTACCTAACCCTTCCACGGTACTAATCATCTCTTTGAAACTCTGCTTTCACTGTGCATGTACACGAGATCTACGACGGATCCCGAAGCCCTATTATTCGATCCCGAGATCGAACGTACCACGCGGAGACTCAGAGCGGAAAGGAGACAATATCCGGAAGGGGGGTTTATGACCAACCGGGAAACTCCTGAAGAATTGGCGGCGAGAATGGCGAGAATAATATCTATTCGCGATAGGCTTCGGCCTAAAACCTCTTCTACTACGTCATCCATCGCCGTGCCGGAGTTGGCGGCCGACAAGAACTTCGAGCTAAAGACGGGGTTGGTGGTTTTGATGCAACAAGACCCCTTTCATGGGAACGCTCACGAGAACCCCCACTACCACATCCAATCTTTCTTGTCGAAGTGCGCCACTTTCCAAATGCCGGGGGTCCCGATTGATGCCATCAGACTGCGCCTCTTCCCCTTCACGCTAAAGGACAAAGCACTCTATTGGCTGAGGACGCAAGCTGACGGAGTTTTCACCTCTTGGGACGGGTTGGCGGATGCATTCATTGATAAATTCTATCCACCATCCAAGACGGTGAAGATCCGGAGCGCTCTCATGTCCTTCAAGCAAGGACCACACGAGACGCTCTATGAAGCTTGGGAGCGATTTAAGGATTTGCAGCACCAGTGCCCGCACCACAGTATAGAAGATTGGGAGTTAGTGCACAGCTTCTACAACGGTCTCCAACCGGGGACCAAACAAATTATTGATGCCGCGGCGAATGGTGCAATCTTGTCAAAGACTCCCGAGGAAGCTACGGCCCTAATTGAGGAGATGGCCTCTAATAACCAACAATGGGGCGATGAGCGAGGACACTCTACGTCCTCCTTAAAGCCGACTAGCATCTACGAGGCAAAGGCTGTAGCGGAGCTTACGAGCAAATTCGATTCTCTCCACAAGGTGGTGGAGAGATTGGAGAAATTCATCACGGAGCCTCAAGGAAGCCCTTCCACCTCCACGCCGGCAAGCCAAATGAGTGATTGGCAAGACCAATCTCAAGCCATGTATTCGGGAGGAGAGCAAGGAGAAGGATCCTTGGAGCAAGTGCAATATGTTGCGGGGAACCAAGGGTATTGGTCTAATCCGGCCGCAAGAAATCACCCGGGATTCTCCTACGCCAACAATGAAGGAGCTTTGAACCCGCCACAACAACCGCCTAATCAAGCTCGACCACCACCACCCCAACAACAATACTATCCGCCGAGGGGGCCTCCACAACAAAACTTCCAACCAAAGCAACAAGTCCCACCTTATAGGCCTCCCGGATACAACCAAGGGTGGAGGAATCAAAACCCAAACCCTCCACAAGCTCCACAAAGATCCGATTTCGAAACTAGAGTGGAGGCGTTCATGGTCGAGCAAAACAAGGTGAATGCTACTTTGAAGGAGGGACAAGATTCTCTCAATACCGTAGTGGCTCAAATTTTGGAACAATTAGCGGTGCTCAACCGGAACACTCAAAGATTGCCGGCGCAACCGGAGCAAAACCCACGGGGCAACACGGGCCACATCAACGCCGTAGTTGCCGTCACAACTAGAGGCGGGAAGGACACCACCCTCGCCATGATTCCTATTGAGGAGGCCGTGGAGGAAAGCTTGGAGCCGGTTGAGCCGGTAGTTGAGGTCGATAAGGAGAAGGAGCCACAAGACAAGGAGAAATCTAGGGCGGAGCTATTAATTGAGGAGAGGCGCTTCATGCCACCGGTCCCATTCCCCCAAAGACTAGCGAAAGCGAAAATGGAGAAAAGGCTAGCGAAATTCCTCGAGTATCTAAGAGGAGTTAGCCTAAATATTCCCTTCCTTGACGCCATCATCGAGATCCCCACATATGCCAAATTCTTGAAGGACTTGATTTCGGGGAGAAAGAGGAAGGAGAAGATCATGCTAGCCGAGGAGGGCTCTTGGTTCACCAAGAGAGAAAAGGAGCCGGCAAAATTCAAAGATCCGGGGAGTTTTCGGATTCCTTGCACTTTGGGCGGTGTGCCTCTTCAAAAGGCGTTGGTAGATCTTGGGGCTAGTGTGAGTCTCATGCCCCTCTCCATGTTCTTAAAGCTTAACACCGGGACAACGTTGAAACCCACCGACATGCGCATTCAATTAGCCGATGGACGGATAACAAGGCCGGTGGGGATCGCCGAAGACATCCCACTTCAAGTCCCGGGAGGAATATGCTTGCCATGTTACTTCGTCATCATGGACATTAAGGAGGAGGGAGACACCTCATTGATACTTGGGCGCCCATTCCTCGCCACCGCCGGAGTCATCGTCGACGTGCGCGAAGGTACCTTAACCTTAAACGTCGGAAACATCGAGGTGGAACTCCACATTCCCAAGGCAATGAAGCACATGCCTTACCATGAGGAGCTCGATTATATGGACCTCCTTGATGAGGTGATAGAGGAGGCGATTCCTCACTCAATTGGTGCCCTTTTTGATGAAGAATTGGATGAAAGCCCGGATTTAGGCCATGAGGACAATAATGATGATTCCCCAGACTTCTCCGCTGATGAAGATGAAGGCGACGCTGATGTCGCAAGGATTCGAGAGCTCTGCAAGCTCTCGAAATCAAAGTCTCCAAAGAAAGCTCCGCCGGTACGGAAATCGGCATCGCCGGCTAAGCCGTTGACCGGGGCAAATGCTAGCTTGGGGGAGCCTCCCCCCAACACTATTCGAGATAGGAGACCTCCGAGGGAGACCGCTACGCCGCCACGTCCGAATCCAAGCGCGCTCCCCGGAAAGTTTGACGGGTGCATCTCATGTGCACCAAACATCCAGCATTGATTGAAAATTATAGGGGGTCGAGCTCACGACCTAAAACGAGCGCTTGTCGGGAGGCAACCCGACGGTTTTTGCTTTATTTTCATTCGTTTTTCTTTATTTTCGTTTTAGAAATTTTTAGTATTTTGAGTCACCCGACCAAAAATTTTGTGATAACGGGTCCTATTTTTCTTGACAGGAGAGAAGATAGGTAGATCATCATGAGGAGGATGAACGAGACGATGAGGAGCGCCCCAAGAAGGCGTTCGACGCTTAGGAGGAGCATGAAATCGACTGGAGGAAGAAAGACGGAGTTTAGAGTCCAAACGAAGATAAACGGCAGAAATTAAGGCTCACTCGGCCGAGTATACTAGTCACTCGGCCGAGTCAAGAAGTTCGTCCGGTCGAGCCGCTCACGAACGAGGGAAGTCTGCTGTACCCAACTCTCTGTCTATTTTCCTCATTTCATAAGAACTGCTACTCGGCCGAGTACATATATTCACTCGGCCGAGTAAAACGGATACCCTCCTAGGGCGAGTCATGCCGAGTAGCTTGAGTCACTCGGCCGAATGGACTTACTCCACTCGGCCGAGGCTGGCAAAGCCACTCGGCCGAAGCGACATCGGGGAGAAATTTTTAATTGCCTCGCTCGGCCGAGTGAGTAAAGTCACTCGGCCGAGTCGTAACTTTTTTAATATAAAACCGAGGGGGGGGCACAGTTTTCGAAAACAAAAAAAACCCTTCGCCCGCGCCCCCTCAGCTCTCCCTCGCCCGATCTCGCCTCGCCGCTCGCCCACTCGCCCGCGCGCGCCGCCGCTCGGCCTGCCGTCGCCGGCCGCCCGTCGCCGGACTCCGCCCGAGTCGCCGCCGGCCGCCCCGCCTCCGATCACCTCCGGTTCGCTTATTTTCACCGTTTTCTCCTCTCCTCGTGTATATTTTGAGGATCCATGTGCTAAACGCCCCCCTAACCCAAATCAATTCCTATATCTATCTGTTATACCCCTATTGCTCCATACATTTTGATTATTACTCGCTGATATCGTTTTTCCATGCGCAGGTAGCTTTTTGGAGCTTAGGGGAGCTCAGGGGAGTTTCTACGGGCTGCTCAGGACTTCGTGGAGGCGCGGACTTCGCACGCTTCCACTACTTAGCACTCGCGGCGTGTTTGGGTAAACTCTTTCCACTCTTGTGCACACGCCGCACTTTTCACTTTTTCGGCGCGCGCTCGGGGCAGATATGCCGCCCCGGACACGGCCGCGGTCGAAGAGAGCTTCCGCCAAGCGGAAGCGGTCGGATGATGCCGGCCCCTCCCACGAGTTGGAGGACTCTCCTCCACCGTCCCCCGCACACCCCGCACAGCCTGCAGGCCCCGCACACCCCGCACAGCCTGCAGCGCACCCACAGCCCGCACAGCCTCTCCCCGCCGATCCACAGCCACCACCACCGGCTCCACTGGTCGGGCCGCTCGGGATTACGTTCCGAGACGACGCACACCGCGCCGTCTTCGAGCGTATCTCCCAGCGCTCGATCGTACCCTCCAGGTTCGCACACCTCGCTGACCTAGGACGCCTGGGGGTACTTGAGGGGATGCTCACGTTGTACGACAATGTGGGCTGGCGAGATTTTTTCCAGGTGTCGGCGGATACTTTTACCCGTCCGACACTTGAGGTTTTGAGTTCTATCGCCCGGACCGATGAGGGATGCTCATTCCGGTTCATGGATCGAGAGTGCCAGGTCACTCTCGATATGATGAGAGCATTTTTCTCTTGGCCCGCAGTCCCCGGAGCCGATCGCGGTTATGGCCCCACACATATCCCTCTACCCTCTTTCGACGCCGGTGCCTTCTGGGCACGTATCACGGGTCTACACGCCGCCTTTGACCCTAGTAGGGCCAAGGCCAAGGCCATCGTACATCCCTGCCTACGCATTGCCCAGCGCCTCATGGCGACTACCTTTTTGGCCAGATATGAGCCGGGCACGATGTCTACGCCAGAGCTTTACATGCTCTATGCGATGACACGTCCCAGAGCTCTGTCTAGGGATGGAGATGAGCTTGTCCCCGCCGTCGTGATCGATATCGCGGCATGGTACTTAGACCGCATCATTGTATCGGTGGGCGCTCGCTCACCGATATGCTGCGGCGGCCTGATTACCCTGCTGGCTCTTATGACCGGCGAGGATTTCCCCGACGACCTGCGACGCGTTCCGGGCCCCACTTCCTTGTCGATAGACGTTATGGCCCGGATGAAGATGTTGCGTCCGCATGGTGAGCGTCACTGGGTCTGGTTGCACGGCCCCTTTGGGGCCGATTACATGATTCTCCCGAGCCCTGCTCGGACCCAGATTGCACCGGCCCACGTAGACTGGCTCCCAGATATGGATGTCCTCATCCCCGCCACCTACGTGCTCGAGGCCGAGGAGGCCGAGCAGGGCCACGCCGCACACGCTGCCCAGGCTGCTCCCGCAGACCCTGCTGCACCCCCTGCCGAGCCCGTTGCCGCCTCTGTGACCCCTCAGCCCACACATGTCGTTTCTGCTGCTCCTGACACTTCTGTCCTCACCACTACCAGTGTCGCGAGTACTTTTGCTGAGCCCACTTCCACCACTGTCACCACTTCCGAGGCTGTCCCCACCACTCCCTCTGCTACCTCAGGCCCTCTGTCCGTGGAGCCCCTTTGCTCCGCACTCCCCGAGCGCCCGCCGACCATAGTCGAGTGCGGAGAGTCCTCGTTCACTTCGGTCATGGAGACCATGGTTAGCATGATCTCCGCTGGGGTTACACCTTTTGGACCGCACACTTCTGCCCCAGCGGGAGATTCCTCTGTCTCCACCGCCGCCTTATTCTCCGAGAGCGTCGTGGCGTCTGTCCACACGTCTGTGCCACGGACCTCTCTGGCCACCTCGTTACCTCTTTTGCACGCCTCCTTTGCTGCCGCTGCCTCCACTTCTCGCCAGCCGGCATCCCGGCCTCACACCGAGGCCAGGCCCACTTTTCCAGGCGCGGCCCCTTTTGTCCCATTCCCTGCTGAGCCCGTTACATACTCCACACGCGTACGCCAGCCTCGCCCTGCACAGCCTAGACCGGTGCGTCCCTCTGCACCACCCCCGCCCGACACTGTACTGCAGAGCATACGTGCTCTTGAGGTGGCGGTGAGTGGTCTTAGAGGAGACCTTCGGACCCTGTCCTCCACCGTCTCTACGCTGTCTGGACGCTTTGACCTGATCCCTCAGATCCACTACTGCCTGACACAGATCTTAGAGCGTCTCCCGCGCGTACCCCCACCCACCCCGCAGGTTCCCACACACACACCCACACACGCTCGACCTGCTTCCACTCCCACGCCCACCCCAGCTCAGCAGCCTACACCACCACCACCACCTCCTCCGCCTCAGGACGGAGACGGCGCGGCACCGCCTTCTTAGGCACTCTTGATGCCTTGATCCATTCCTGTCGTTGTGCTGCCCGTATCTGCTGGGTCCTGATGCACTTTTGTCCACCCCCCCTCCCCTCACTTATTTTGGGATTATATTTCTGATCATATCTATTTGTGCATATCATATCATATCTACTTGGGATTCTCATTTTTGATCACATCTATATATATCTTTTTTGGGAGAGAGGGAGAGTTCTGGGTGCCATATTTATTTTCGTATCACTCCTAGCTGTGCATGCATCATTTCCGCATCATATTTTCATTTCTTACTTTTCCTTTTTTATATTTTTTCTTCCCATCATGCATCCATCCTCACTTGCCCCTCACATTGCTTGTCTCTCTATGTGCCACACTTTGCACATTGAGGACACTGTGCCGTTTAGCTTGGGGGAGTGAGCTTTCACGTTCTTTTTTCGATTTGCCACCTTTATTTTCAGTTTTTCACACCGCTTTTCACTTTTGCACTCATTTTTCGTTATTTTCCTTTTGTTTCGCCATGCATCACGTTTTCCTTACTTACCTGTGTGCCGCATTGCATAGTTCTATTTTCCTTTTATCTTTACTTCTTCCTTATTTTTCATCTCATGCTAGAGATGAATTTTCTGTGATGATGTCTACGTGGAGTTAGCTTATTCTATATGCATGCTATATTTGTCGTGTCTTAGATTTCATTTCTGATATCATATGCTATGACTCGCTTGCATTTAGAAATAGGAGCCCACACTTTTTCCTCATGAAAATGGATGAAATTTTATTATTAGCTGAGCCTGAATATTCATATGTATGCTATCACAGAAAACACACCAAGATTCACGCATTGAATGCCTATATCTGGAGTACTGACTTCTTTTCCTTTATCACTTCTATATGCATGAATTGTACACTTCACTTCCGGATGATTGAATGATTGTTAGCTATGATATATCTGGATTAGTTAGCTTTTTTGCGATCGAAACTGAGTAGATTAGATTACCCTGCTGAAGTTGTCGTGCATGTCTTATAGAGTGAGCCGAGAGTTATATTTATTTCTTTCTCCACAAATCTTGAACAACATTTCTCTACTTTTAAAATCATTGGTGAATCTCCCCTTAGTGATTCTATTTTATGGCATTTCCCCCGCTATTAATTCCTAGCTCCAAATCTCTTATTCCAAAAAAAAAGGAAAAAAATATATATAATAAAAGAGAGAAGAACATTCTCGTATATCATTATCTCTCTTTGAATTTGGATCATTGTATATATGATAGAAAAAAAAAAAGAAAAAGAAAAAAAAAGAAAAAAAAAAGAGAAAAGAGAAAAAAAAAAATCCTCAATAAAAGATCCCATCTCGCTTATTTTCTTTCTTTCTTCTTTCTCTTCTTTGCCTTTGGAGCTTTATAAAAATGGGGATGTAAATATTTTTGTGCCACCACGCTTATAGATAAGCTTGGGGGAGGAGATCCATTGATGTGTGAGAGAGCGACTACTTGACATAGCACGACAACCTAGGCTAAGTAATATTCTATACTCGGTGAGATTGTTTCTAGCTTTACGAAATCCAGAAATCTAAGCCTAGCATTCATTTCATGAAACCCATACTTTTCTATTCTCTCTATTCTATGATGTGATACTCTTATACTCCAGATAGAAAGCGTTCAATTGAAAAGTGTGTGATCTGAGACTTGTATACCGCTTTAGATGATTCAGGCGATGTTAATTTTAAAATCATTCCGTTTCTCATGATTATACCGTTGTTCGTGGGTTTTCTATTTTCTACTTGCACTATTCTACTATGATATCAAAATGAGATTCTTTGACATGTATTTCTCACTCGGTGCATGCCATAAGAGTAAGTGAAACCCACGTCCTGAGAAAATGATCTAGCATCATACCTCTTCTTTCTTTCTTCCTTTATTTTCGTTTGGTTTTCATTCTTCTTCGTTTTTCATTTTTTTTCGTTTTTCGCCGTTTTCGTTTTCCGAATCCACCGGGTTCGCTTTTTACTTATCTTCCTCGAGGACGAGTAAGAGGCAAGCTTGGGGGATTTTGATCACTCCTTATTTTACCCCCTTTTCCCGCATGTTTGCATGCCATTTTGATCGCCCAAATTATGTTTTTCACGATATATCGACGATATTGCGATGCTTTTCACGATTTGTTGTTTTTGTCGCATTTCAGGTGATTTGGCACGATTAGGAGTGATCTCGAGATGCGTGTAATCTAGACGGCCACCGACGACCTCCCCGAGGGGTATTTTGCTATTAGAGAGGAGCGGAAGAAGAATGGACGTCGCCGGAGCGACGAGGAGGCCAAAACGACCAGTTTGGGCATTTTTTGTGTCCCACTCGGCCGAGTGGAGGAGCCACTCGGCCGACCAGCGAGACACTGCTCGGCCGACCCGTTCAGACACGACTTCCATGTGTACTCGGCCGAGCGACGGAGACCACATCGGCCGAGTGACGCTACCACGTCCGCCCGAGTGGCGCCCAGACGAAGGCCCTCAAAAAGACCGAAGTTACTGTTTTTCGGCCATCTGAGCTTCAGAAGACCCACTCGGCCGAGTGGCGAATCCCGTCCGCCCGAGTGAAGTGAAGCCATCGGCCGAGTGACGACAACTCACTCGGCCGAGCCACCCCCGAACTGAAGACCCTGAAGTCCCCGACTTACTGGAGAATTTATAGGGTTTTCACTCGGCCGAGCGACTTTTGTCACTCGGCCGAGTGCGATGCGCTGCCTGTAGCGAAATTTGCGGAAAACAGGCTGTGCAGGGGCATTTTGGTCAGGATTTTTGGACGATTTTTGGGGCTATTTAAGCTCTGTTTTTACCCTAGTTTTGGGAGCCTCCTCTCAGATTTTTTGCAGCTTTTTGAGTCTACTTTTTAGCTTTATTAATTGTGATTGGTGAAGAGAAAAACTTGGATTTTTGTTGGGTTGAGTGAAGATCTACATTGGTTTGCACTTCTCTTCCACAAAAACTCTATTTTTATTGTTTATATCATTGTTGTGATGAATTCCATTGTCTATTTCTTTGCCAATTATTGTGCTATTGCTATGATTAGTGAGTAGTCTCCACGTCTTGGGGCGTGGGGATGAACCCTACAAGCCCAATTTCGTATTTGTGTTGAATCGGTAGAAATTGAGCTAGGATTGTTATTAGGGATTAGATTGGGATCGAATTACTACGGATAGCTAGGTATTCACATCAATTGGGATTTGCAAGAGATTGGATCCCAATTCGATAGGAAGCCCTAGAAATCCGAATTGGGTTGGAGTCGGATTTTCGAAGTATCGGTTTGCAAGAAATTGGACCGATGCTAGGATCTCCGGTTGCAATTCCGCGCCGATACCCGTTTGCAAGAGATTGGACGGGTAGGAACTATCCTAATCTAGATTGTGGACCGAGTTTGCAAGAGATTGGACTCGGTGCGCAATTGGACGATGATGTTGATCCCAATGCTAGCTTCCCTAGGCTAGGGTTTGCAAGAGATTGGACCCAAGCCTAGGATAGCTATAGACCGGCAACAGCGCGAGAGCGTGAGCTTGGTTCCACATTTAGTTGCAACTAGTTCATCCAAATTCTCATCCTAGCGATTTCGATACTGGCGAACCACAATTGTGAAATATGGTGAGTAGTGGGGATTCCCCATTCCCTAGGCGTTCTCTATTTGATTTGATATTTCGCACTTTTGTCTGACGATTGTGACAGGATCGCCCAAGGCAATTATCCCTCTAAATAGCCAGGTTGATTAGGAGCAAGCACGGTCATTCGTCCTCCCTGTGTTCGATACCCGCTCGCCGCTATACCGTGCGCTTGCGGTAAAACTACAACCGTCGCCTCGGGACGTGTACGCCGGGGCGCGATCAGTGTTTTAAAAAGGAACTTCAATGTTTCAAGATATATAATGGTGAAACACAATTGAAGTTCTTCCGTTCTTAAACGAAGAGAGAAATCTAATGATTTCTTCTTACAAATAAGAAAAGAACAACTTTCCCAAAAACTGTTGACATCTAAGTTCGTCCGTTCTTAAACGAAGATAGAAATCTAATGATTTCTGCTTACAAATAAGAAAAGAACAACTAATGACCGAATGCTTAAGAAAATTAGAGGCTTGATTACAACAAAAATAGAAGTAAAGAAGAGGAAAGTGTGTGTCTTGAAAGAGAGGGTCTACCCATCTATATATAGTGTTTTGGGACGGTTGAGAAGTGTTAATGACGTTGGGAAATGGTCATAAATCGCTCCAGAAAATTTGGGCTTCAAACGGCTAGTTTTGTGTTTGGTCGACCAAAAAATAAAATTGGTCGACCAAAATTTAGAGAATGAATGTTGACTGTTGGAAGGCAGTTTCAGAATCTACATGGTCAAGGGAGTTTTCTCAAGAGATCCCATAGTCAAATTCGAAGATTAAAAATTGGTCGACCAATTTGGCTGCCAATTTTTCTGGGTAAGAAATTTCGAAATTTGGGAAGTGTAGAATTCTGAGTAATGGAACCTAGGAGACTAAGATATAGTATCACAAGGCTTTGTAACTCTAAAAAAGTAAATTTTACATTGATTACATAAAAGCCGTAGATAAGACTGCATCTGCATCTAAATCTGAGAAGCTTCTTTGCAGGGGATCCTTATCAAGTGATTATATATCCAAGTCATGGATGTAAGATGCCTTTGCCTTTCCAGCTTCATGAACTATGACATATCCGTTTGAATATGCATGAAGATATCTGAATGTGTGGAACTCAGCATGTATTTGTATCTGCATCGATAGAGTTAGTAGCACTGAATGTGTTTGTCATATCAAAACCATATGGGAATAGAAATATGGAATTATGAAATTCCAACTACTACTTTTGGGATGATCCGTACTTATTCAAAACATGCACCGATGGGATTATCAGACGATGTATTCTGAAAGAGGAGGCCACTTCTGTTATGTCACATTGCCACGACGATCCTTGCGGGGGACATGCAGCAGTCACTAAAACCACTGCAAAAATTCTCTAAAGTGCCTTCTATTGGCCTACCATCTTCAGAGACGCAAACGAATACATCAGAGCATGCGACAGGTGCCAAAGAACAGGAAATATCACGAAGTAAAATGAAATGCCCCTACAAGGCATTTTGGAGATAGAATTTGTTCGACTGCTGGGGTGTTGATTTCATGGGACCCTTCCCAACAAGTAACGGCAACAAGTACATCCTAGTTGCAGTTGATTACGTCTCAAAGTCGGTGGAAGCCATAGCCACCCCCAACGAATGATGCAAGGGTAGTGGCCAAGTTCTTCAAGCATATTATTTTTCCCCGCTTTGGAGTCCCGAGAATGATTATAAGCGACGGGGGGTAGTCACTTCATCGAAAAGAAGTTTGAGACAATGCTTAAGAAATACAGAGTGCATCACAAGGTCAGTCTTGCATATCATCCCCAAAAGAGTGGCCAAGTTGAAATCTCCAATGGATAGATCAAGAACATCTTAGAGAAGATGGTGAGCGCATCAAGGAAGTATTGGTCCCAAAAGTTGAGTGACGCTCTTTGGGCGTACCGCACCGCTTTCAAGACCCTTATAGGAACAACCCCCTACATGTTAGTATACGGGAAAGCATGCCACCTACCAGTGAATTTGGTACATAGAGCATACTGGGCGATAAAGAATTTGAACTTTGATTACAAGAGCGTCACCACGCGACGATTCTTGAGTGTCAACAAGCTTGACGAAATCCGACGACACGCCTATGAGAACGCAAGGATGTACATGGAAAAGACCAAGGTCTATAATGATAAGAATATCACGGTGAGGCACTACGAAGTAGGTGACCAAGTACTCCTCTACAACTCAAGACTACGACTCTTCCCCGGGAAGCTAAAATCAAGGTGGTCCGGCCCCTACAAGATAATAAGTATGCCCCCGGGGTACCATAGAACTTGAGGGGAAGGACAACAAATTCAAGGTGAATGGCCAAAGAATAAAGCTATACGTAGAAGGAGAATCGATTGGCCAAGAAGAAACCTGCTTTCTCGAGGAATGCACCACCATTGATTGAATAACTTGAGGGAGTCGAGCTTACGACTTAAAACAAGCGCTTATCGGGAGGAAACCCGATTTTCTTTTCTTTAGCTTTATTTTTTCTTTTTGTTCTTCTTTTTTATTCAAAAACCAAATAAATACGTTTTTAATTCTAGAAAAATACAAAAACATAAAAATTTGATGAGCTCTTCCTTCTACAGGTTGAACAATGAGGAGAGCGCGCTAAACAATAAAATGAAGGAGGAGGACCAAGTGGAAAGAAACATAGAGCAATACACAGCTTGGGATGCCTGGAGAAGCTACTCGACCGAGTGGGTACCATAATCGATCGAGCTGCAGAGAGCTGGAGGAATATGCAAAAAGTCGCTCTGAAAATCAATTGCGACTCGAACGAATAGTACCCTACTCGGTCGAGCTACAGACAGATCCTAAAAACGTCGAAAAAGAGCACTCTGTTTCTAATTCGACTCGACCGAGTAGCTTCACTACTCGGTCCAGCTACAGGAGGAGTGCAAAAGTGCTAAAAAGGCGCTCTGGAAAGATTAATGGACTCGACCGAGTAGTAAGCAGCAGAGGGGGCAAAAGAGAGCTGAAAACAACACTCTGTTTCAATTCAGCTCGACCGAGCTGAGTAAGCAGCTCGGTAGAGTGCTAGGGTGCAAACATCAGGGCTTAATTCTCATATTTTCTATCTTTTATACTCGGTTGAGCAGCTATCGCTACTCAACCGAGCTGCGACTTATCGCGGGGCCCACACCTAAACCGATTCGAATCGGGTTATATTAACCCGACTCGATCAAAACCCTAAGCCTACTTTAATTAGCCCCCAAATCACCCGAGTTCACCCCCCTCTCATCCTAACCCTCGCTCGACCCGATACCGGCCGCCGCCTCCTCCTCCGCTCTCTCCTCTCGAGCACCACCTACATCGCCGGTCGGTCCTCCCCTTCGACCCCTATCTCCCCCATCTTCTCTCTCTCTCTCTCTCTCTCTCTCTCTCTCTCTCTCTCTCTCTCTCTCTCTCTCTCTCTCTCTCTCTCTCTCTCTCCCCACCCTAATCGAGCCCCCTCGCTCCGATGCATCACCGGAGCAGTGCCACCGGTGACATGCAGCGCCGGCGACGCATCCCCCTCCCCTCCCTCCTCCCTTTCCCCTCTCTCCCCTTCCCTATTCCCTTCACCCTCTTTGCCCCAATTCCCGTAGCCTCCGCAGCTTCGGCACCTCGCCAAAGCAGCACTGCGCGTGCTACCCGAGCACCGCCGGTGCTCGGGCCCAGCTCCCTCGCCACTCCCCCTTATTCATTCATCTCCATCTCCCCATCTCTCTCATTCTCTTCATCTTCCCCCACATCCATCCCCAATTCAAAATTTTTCCCATTTTGAACCTCAAACCCGATTAATTTTCAAAATTGCCTCATAATACTATTTTCTTATATTATTACAGGTACATTTGGAGCTCTTCGAGGAGGAATTAGGTTTGGACCAGCTTGGGGATCGTTTTGGGTCTAGACTATGCATGTGCATGCTTCTTTGCCTTCGCAGCGACGCTCGATGTCGGTACATTTGGGGCTCTTCGAGGAGGAGCTAGGTTTGGATCAGGTTGGGGATCGTTTTGGGTCTAGACTATGCATGTGCATGCTTCTTTGCCTTCACAGCGACGCTCGGTGCCGGTATATTCCTTACACCTATTATTTTCATTACCGTAGCTTGTCATTTGCCACTTTAGCATGATGCCTACTTGCCTTAGGCCTAGAAAACCTCCACCGAAGAAGAGGAAGGTCACCACTGGTCCCTCCTCTTCTAGGCTGGTACGACGCCCCCGTCGCACACGCTCCCCCACACCTAAGGAGTATTTGGGTGATTCGTCGTCCTCGTCCGACTCATCACGATCCACTTCTAACGATAGAGTCTCCACCTATCAATTCCACCGCTCCACACATCCCCACCACCGCTCCTCCATCCCGTTTAGTTCCTCCACCACCCACCCTGAGGACGTATGACATCGCCTTCAGGGATGACGCATACCACTCACGCTTCGTCGCCATCTCTCACCGCACCATCATCCCCAGACGATTCATTCATGTCCCCACCCTCCAGAGCCTTGGCATCCTACAAGGTGTCCATAGGCTCTATCAGGTCATAGGTTTTGACCGCTTCGTTACCACCCAAGCTCGCACCTATATGTGCCTCACTCTCGATGTGCTGAGCTCCATCATTCGCACCCCAGCGGGTGATGGCATCCGCTTCAGGCTGTTTGACCGCGACGTAGTGGTCATGCACACCATGATCCACGTCCACTTCCGGTTCCCAGCCATCCCCGATCGCACCCTCGCTTATTCCCCAGATTATGAGCTTACCAAGTTCGATGCCAAGAAGTTTTGGCATCGCATTATCGCCCCAGTATGGCAAAGGCCTCTGCCATAGTCCACCCCTGTCTCCGCTATGCCCAGTGCCACCTCGTCACCACACTCTTTTCCAGGCCAGACGTAGGGACACTCCCTTCCTGAGCTGTTCCATCTTATGGGGATAACTCGACTTCTGCACTGCCACCCCCAACGGTACGATCCACCCCTTCCTACTCTCTGATGCAGCTTAACTGGTTGTGTTATCGCCTTATCCAGACTGCCCATGCCACCACTGATATCTGATGCATCAGATTTTTCACCATTTTTGCCACGATGCTTGGCCTTGCCCTTCTTACAGGTCTGGCGATTCCCACCGGGCCTACACGCTTGACGTTGGACGTGCTTACCTGCATGTCCATCATCAGGTCGCACGATGAGCTTCACTAGATCTACCTTCTAGGCACCCACCAAGAGCATCACCTTTACCTGCCTCGCCCTGATCTCACCCATATCACCCCAGTCCAGCCTAGCTGGCTGATTGACCACATTTTCCCGATCCCCCATCCACATCCTCGAGCCCCCTAGAGCACCAGTCGTCGACGGCGTCGACGACTGGGTGCTCAGTTCTGATGAAGAGGAGCCCGACATTGCTGTCATCCTGGCAGCACAGCCCGCCCAGCCACCTCACACTTCTGTCTCCACGTATGTCAGTGTGAGCACCACCGCCGCCACCGCCATCATAGAGACCTCGGGGACTGTCCACACCTTTTCCTTCGAGGTCACTACCTCTGTCTCTACCGTGTCCGGACCAGAGGACACGGTTGTCTCTGATGCTCCTGATTTTACTTCTTCCACCTCTTTGGACCTAGCCAGCTTCATATATTTTGGAGTCTATTTCTGCCAGCACACTTCCTTCACTAGTGGATCTCCTCACTACCATGCCTACCTCTTTAGGGTACACAGTCCCACTTTCTGGCACCACTTCTGCACCGGCATCATCGGTATTCTCTGAGAACATCGTGGTGTCTGTCACCACTTCTGTTGCCACGACGTCTCCTGTTTCTGATGTCAATGCTGCTTCTACCTCTAGGCTGGATCTCAGATCCATTCCACTCACTTCTTCTTCCACTGAGATCACCTCTAGACCACCCTCCCCTGACTTTCAGTTTAGACCCCGTGGATCACTTTCCCATGGGCATCCTACGAGGGTGGTTTCTAGCAGCTCATGCTCATCTCTTAGCTCTCGCACCACTGACGTACATCTCACTGTGGTGGAGACCGAGGTCGTCAGCCCGAGGCATGCCTTTGACACCCTCGCGACCTCGCTCTCCTCTTTTCAGCAGTCAGTGGAGCGGGACCTCTCCGCCATTCTCGATATCCTCAGGCACTAGGGTGCACCCCTTGTCATACTAGCACCTACTCATCCCCCCTAGGCCAGACCCAGTGTCTTCTGTCGTAGCCGCACCACTCACCGTGCCACACTCTCAGGCTTCTGCATGGCCTGTCACCTATACCACTGAGCCGGTTGCCACACCTACCTCTGCGCCTACTTCAACACGACCTGCTGACCTCCCGGTCGACCCACTAGTCGAGCCTCATATCGTTGTACCGGACGTTCCACTTTCTGGTCTCCATCAGCGTGACCCATCAGCACCTCCAGAGGGTGGTGCCTCTACTTGACGATATTACTATTTTTGCTCATGTGCCCCCCTTATATTTCATGCCCATTTGTCTGTTCAGGGCCCTATTTTCACATAGCTTGGGGGAGGACCCATTTTACATACCATTTGTATATATCCACCATGTTGCATTTGTATATATTCCACTTGCATCATATCATCATCAATATCATATGCCTACTTGTCCATATTTTTGCATCGCTTGCATTAGGTCATGCATACGCATCTGCATTTTTCTTTTTATTTGTATAGTTTTATTTTCCGTTTATTTTCTTTTCCTTATATACCCACCCACCCTAGCCTCATTTTCCTGCCTTACCAGCGTGTTCTCAGCAGTGAGGACACTGCTGTGTTTAGCTTGGGGGATGAGCGCTATCGCTTTTATTTTTCATTTTTTTTATTTTCTTTCATTTTACGCCTTTTTATTTCCATTTTCCACCCACTTTTCCACCATTTTCTTTTTCTTATTTAGCATCATTTTTTCCATATTTTGCCATGCTTGCATGCCTGCTTTTATTTTTATTTTTTCTCCGCCTTTCTTTTCCCCTTTTGCTAGATATATTCTATATGATGATGCCTCTTATAGCCATTAGTAGCTATCACGATGCTTATTACTTTTGCCATGCTATTTAGGGTATATCAGTATCTCGCTATCTATATGCTTGCATTCTTTTGCTGATTCCTCTATATGAATGCATGAAATGAATTGAAACTGAATGTATGCAATAGTATTTAGTATGCTCTTATTGGGAATGCACCAAGTGTCACGCCCCGCTTCCCAAAAGTGTGGAGGCGAGACGTGAGAAGGTCCGCTCAGACTTGAAGCCGTGAAGCCCCAAGTCCGATAAGCGTCAAAAGAAACTTCAAATGGCAAGTCCTTGCAAATGCGATACGAAACAAAGGTAACAATAAAAAAATGAGACAATAAGCAATTTATTGAATCCCTGAATATCCATAAATAAATTACAATATTGCAGAAAAGCCACGAGGCAAAAAGGAAAAGAGTCTAAGGCCCAAACATGGCCAACAAGGTATAACATACATACAAAGGTGCCACGCACCAACAACTAACAGCAAACCTAAACAAAGAAGTGAACACGAGCGGTCTCCAAGACAGGCCCCTGGTGTCCACTCACCACCACAGCAAACATCAGCATCAGCAACACCATATCCCCTGCAACAAAGCTCTGGCTCTGGGTCTAACATGTGACACCCAAAAGAGAGAGGGGCACATGTCAGCAAGTCTGGAAAGACTTGTGCAAGGAAACTGAAAGTAACTAACAACCTAGCACTTATAATATTAAGCAATGACATGGCAGTTTAGTTTGATGCAGCAGTTTAAAAAGAGAGTGTCACGCACTCACGATGTAGCAATCACTAAGCACTAATCACGATTCACTTATCACTATTAATCACTTGTGCACTAGAGATTTCGCCTGCTGGCCGGAGTGGCGGATCAGGCCAACTCGGGGCTCAGGTGGCCGCATATCTCTTACCCCACCCATATGTGTCGAGCGTTGGGGTTTCCAACTAACTGCGCTCGCTTCTGGATCACGAGCCAGGAAGTGTATTTGGCATAGGGGTGCACCTAGCCGGTATCCGAGCGTTGGGGTTTCCAACTACAGGGCTCGCTTCTGGAACACGAGCCAGGAATAAAATATTGTAGCGTGTGCTACGCAATCACGATGAATAATCACTATGCAATGACATGAACAGATATTTACGTACCGGTAATGGAAATTAAACATGACTTGGCAAGCATGATAAAGGTGACGGACCTAGCTTCGTTGTCAAGCTAGATCAAGGGCGTCCAGACAGCTATCCTTTCACTGTCTAGTCTCTTTTATGCTAAAGCAAGGTAATGGCCTAAGACATGGCCCCTCTTCGAAAGATAGCAAGTTTCACTTGCCTGGCACCGAGGAGAACGATCAACGAAGGCACATCACACAAATTTGTTATCTACTGGAATGGATCACTGTCATGGAAAATCAACATTAGAATGGTAACTAATCCGTATTCACAATCGAACCCTACGATTTCTAATGATCCATTTTATTAGGGTTTCACAAATATCAAGTGTGGGTTTTGAGATTATTAAAGGAAGAATACTACCCGTGAAGAAGCGGAGGAACGACGCCGAGAACTACGGCGACGGAAGAACGATCCGGCTCAGATCTAGAAATGGGGAAAATCTGGAGAAATGGGTTTGGATGAGGCTTTTGGGGATTTGATGAGGGTTTGAGGTTGAGGAGAGGTAGGATATGTGAAATGAGGGTTTGGATGATGATGGATGAGCTTGGGATGAAGGATCAATGGTTTGGGGAAGAAGGGGGCTCAATGGGGGAGAAATTAGGGGTTGGGATGATGAGGAAGAAGAAGAAAACGTTTGAGGCGTATTTATAGAAAAGTGTGGCGGCTAGGGCAAAACTAGGGTTTCCTGGGCTGATTAGTCGGTCAAAGAAGGATTGGTGACCGACTAGCTTGGGAACTAGTCGGTCGGTTGATCAAGGCAGACCGACTAAGAGTAAACAGTAGCTCGCTCAGGAAAACTGGACTATGAGTTAGTCGGTCTGTGAAGGCTTGTCAACCGACTAGTTTGAGAACTAGTCGGTCGGTGAGTGCTCATAGACCGACTAAGAGTAAACAGTAACTTGACTGGGAAGATGATGAATGAACTAGTCGGTTGAAGAACAATGGCTGACCGACTAGATTACAATCTAGTCGGTCGAAAGATGTTCTCAGACCGACTAAAGATAAACAGTAACTTAGGGGAAATTAATCAAAGGAACTAGTCGGTTAAAGAACAAGTTCTGACCGACTAGTTTCACATCTAGTCGGTCGGTGGTTGTTCTTAGACCGACTAACGATAAACAGTAACTCCTGAATTATAATCAAATCCCACTAGTCGGTCCATTAAGGATTGCCGACCGACTAGATTGAGATCTAGTCGGTTGGTTCTCCTTCTTGAACCAACTAACGTGCACGAAAAGTGTCGATATGGAGCGCGAAGGTCCGGGATGAATTCTAAGGTTTCTAGGATCAACCTATCGCTAAGATATGATCGATATGAAGCTCGTCACGAGTGACTTACTCCGAGTTCAATGATTCTAAGGAAGAAGCTAGAAGATCACTTCAAAAGGAATGAAAACGAAAGCTAGGAAATCTCAACGAGATGAATGAAAGCGAGAACTATGGAAATGGAAACCACACAAGGAGAGAACCCACCATCACAAGCAAAACACACTGATAATCCAATCATACAAAAACCAGTCGTTACATCCTACCCACCTTAGAATAAAGTCCGTCCTCGGACTTTCTAACATATATATAGTCGCTCTGGTAACTACCCTCAACCAATATCACATCATAAATTCAACCAAGTACTTTCATTTCGAGTGCTTATATATATATATATATATATATATATATATATATATATATATATATATATATATATATATATATATATATATATATATATGCACTAGAAATCAAATATTACTACCACTACACACATATTTTCACGCACATAGTACACTTATACTTTTTATAGTCAATCAATTTCATACACGTATTTCAATCACATATATATAGTCAATATATTTATACAACAATAAGCACTTATTACTTACTATAAGAAAATAACCAAGCCTCTCTTATTTGAAATTAATTTCACATTTATTTAGTCATTCAAATACATGCAAATATTTCACCATATTTTCACCTCACATATAGTCCTATAACTATATATTGGTATAGCCACCCACAATCGTGTGCGTAACACAACCAAGCACAAACAACTCAAACACCATACATACATCATCCATCACTATTCACCACCACATACAATTATACCAAAGTACATAGAGTATACCCACTCAAGCTTGAGTGAGACTCAAATCATAGCAGGACATTTATATGCGTAACACAGTATCCATACACATACCAATATCACTCCAAGGCATACACATCCACGTATCACATATTTTCACACCATGTCCATCCATTTATAATTACCATATCAACACATCAACTACATACAAGTTTAAGAGATGCAATAGTCGGGTATACCTCCTGATATACACGCATATGACATCTCATAAAACAAGTAGTACCAATCAAAATTATCATTCTGTTATCATACGTATATCACATCATACTCAAGCAGAAAATTACCTACACACAACATACAAATGCCAACACCCATACCACTATATACACACACCACGAAATCGACACTACGACGACATAACCACTTAACTAACGGGCCCACCAAACTATAACAAGGTTGACACAGGCAACGACAAGCTCTATGGGCTAGACAATAGGAAAGAACCGAACCTAGATCATGACGAATAGAAAGATCGAAAAACATGGGTTCAGCTAGGACGAAGATAAGGAGCCAAATTTGGTTAGGGGAATCAGGGTAAGACTGTGAATGTTTAGGTGGAAAGATGATGCAATGATACCCTTAAGGAATACGTAAAGAAGGTAGTGTAAACAACATAAGTTAAAATACGTGAATTCGAAGACCGTTGTACTTCAAAAAGTCGGAATCCTCGTTTGTATAAAATTATTTAGAGGTCGATAAACAAGTTGTTTGAAAACGAGTTTGAGACGAATATACGTAATAAGAGGAAAAGTGGTTTATTGGCTTATATAAAATCATCATGAGGAAAAAGGAAATCATTTACTCGAACATTAAAACATAGGTCAGAAATGTTATGCGACAGCAATCTAAAAATTTTGGAAAAGTTTTGAGTTTCAAAGATTGAAATCAGATCAAGTATAGTGTGGAGAATTTAAGCGCATGCTAAAGGTTTTCCAAATCTTAAAACTGAAGAGAAATCCCAAATAAACCATATCGAAAATACTTTTAGAGAAATCCGGATTTTCCAACAAAATTGATTTATACAAGATCTTAATGTACGAGCAAAACGAACGTGGTACCGATATATAAAAATAATTGAAGTCATATTTTAGAAATTATCTTAAAAGTGTGTATGGTGAATGGAAAGATAATATCTTAGTAGTATGGAAAGAGAAAAGGATATTTAAACTCATCAAGTTAGTATTAAAACTTTTAAACCGTTTTATGAAGGGTCTAAGTCAGGAACTATTTCGAAATAGTAATTTTTTTTACAAAAATCTGAAATATGGAAAATGTTGAGCATAAAATCGACTTGCTAAAAGCTGAAGTCCAAAGGGACTTGAAAAGTTTATTAAGAGTAAGCACGAGGTGTTTTCGAATAAAATTTTAATGGCACAAGTAAGAAAAGAAATTATGAATCGAGTTAGGAAAATAGAAATACGGTTCAAAATGAAATTGGTATATGAAAAGGGACAAGACATTTATATCGATATGAAAGTATATGCTGAAAATATTATAAACTTCTAATCTAAAAAACTCAACACAAGTTTCGATATTTAAGAACATAAATAATTTAAGTCGGCGAAGGAGCATGAAACCTTACATATATCAAAAGTGTTTCGAACAAATTTAAACTTAGCGAAAGAGTAACATCGAAAATACTTTTAGGGGAAACAAGGATTCGCCAAAAGAACGTGTTGGTATAAAAACTTTTGAAGTACGAGTACGACGAACCTATAATTGATATATACAAAATTAGTTGAAGTCCATTCAGTTTGGAAAAATACCCCTAAAGGTATGTAAGATAAGTGGTTAAAATAAATTTTTGTAGTTAGGAAAAAGGACAGTATATCGAACCATCAGGATAGCAATAAAGTTTAAAAATTGAAATGCGAAAGATACATTGTTTAAAAAAAATAGTACAAGATAGTAATTTTAAAATTACGACCAAAAGTCTTCAAAATTCAAGAACGACTTTTAACTCCACCGAAATTTAGGGAGACATATTTAAAGAAGTTTAGAACAAAATTTAAATTGAGTGAAACTTCAAATAAGGAAAGCATTCGAAAATAACTTTGGAAGAATCAAGATTTGCAACGGAAAACATTTGAAGATCAAGGATAATTGTAATGAGGTGGTCACGTGAATTGAGGACAAGGGAAGTGGTTTATGTGAATTGAATGCGCCTAAATCACGATGCAAGAAAACCATGATGAAGATCTACGGTCAGTAACACCAAAGTGTAGTGACCAGGAAAGATTGAATCAGGGGGGGTTCTAATCGTCGGGTTAACTAAAGGCCAAGGGAACCTTAACACTAAAGCTTCTAATGGGTTAGAATATATAGATCTCAGGAAGGTTCTAAGAGAATCAAGATCATGTTCTGTTGGGCCCGAAATCGATGAACCCAAGCGAACGGCTAAAGAAACCCTAGGAGTCTATCATGGCCAGAGCTAGGCGGGAACCACTAAGGTAACTCTTAAGACAATCAAACAAATCACTAACATGGAGTCTAGCTAACAATCAAGGATTCCTAACTAGCAAGCACAGACGTCTATCTAAGTCTAGCTAGGGTCCTGATCTAATGGGTTCCTGCTAAGCTGGGACAGATCCCCTAACACGTCTACCAGCTACCTAAGGCATAGGAACGCTAAAAAAACCTAGACTCGAGGCTTATAAATTGGATGTTCTAATTTATTTAATGGACATTCCATAATTATTATCATTGTTCCGATAGTTCACATTTGCAAATGGACCTGCATGGGCCACCAATAAAACCTGTCACGCCCCGCTTCCCAAAAGTGTGGAGGAGAGACGTGAGAAGGTCCGCTCAGACTTGAAGCCGTGAAGCCCCAAGTCCGATAAGCGTCAAAAGAAACTTCAAATGGCAAGTCCTTGCAAATGCGATACGAAACAAAGATAACAATAAGAAAATGAGACAATAAGCAATTTATTGAATCCCTGAATATCCATAAATAAATTACAATATCGCAGAAAAGCCACCAGGCAAAAAGGAAAAGAGTCTAAGGCCCAAACATGGCCAACAAGGTATAACATACATACAAAGGTGCCACGCACCAACAACTAACAGCAAACCTAAACAAAGAAGTGAACACGAGCGGTCTCCAAGACAGGCCCCTGGTGTCCACTCACCACCATAGCAAACATCAGCATCAGCAACACCATATCCCCTGCAACAATGCTCTGGCTCTGGGTCTAACATGTGACACCCAAAAGAGAGAGGGGCACATGTCAGCAAGTCTGGAAAGACTTGTGCAAGGAAACTGAAAGTAACTAACAACCTAGCACTTATAATATTAAGCAATGACATAACAGTTTAGTTTGATGCAGCAGTTTAAAAAGAGTGTGTCACCCACTCACGATGTAGCAATCACTAAGCACTAATCACGATTCACTTATCACTATTAATCACTTGTGCACTAGAGATTTCGCCTGCTGGCCGGAGTGGCAGATCAGGCCAACTCGGGGCTCAGGTGGCCGCATATCTCTTACCCCACCCATATGTGTCAAGCGTTGGGGTTTCCAACTAACTGCGCTCGCTTCTTGATCACGAGCCAGGAAGTGTATTTGGCATAGGGGTGCACCTAGCCGGTATCCGAGCGTTGGGGTTTCCAACTACAGGGCTCGCTTCTGGAACACGAGCCAGGAATAAAATATTGTAGCGTGTGCTATGCAATCACGATGAATAATCAGTATGCAATGACATGAACAGATATTTACGTACCGGTAATGGAAATTAACCATGACTTGGAAAGCATGATGAAGGTGACGGACCTAGCTTCGTTGTCAAGCTAGATCAAGGACGTCCAGACAGCTATCCTTTAACTGTCTAGTCTCTTTTACGCTAAAGCAAGGTAATGGCCTAAGACATGGCCCCTCTTCGAAAGATAGCAAGTTTCACTTGCCTGGCACCGAGGAGAACGATCAACGAAGGAACATCACACAAATTTGTTATCTACTGGAATGGATCACTGTCATGGAAAATCAACATTAGAATGGTAACTAATCCGTATTCACAATCGAACCCTACGATTTCTAATGATCCATTTTATTAGGGTTTCACAAATATCAAGTGTGGGTTATGAGATTATTAAAGGAAGAATACTACCCGTGAAGAAGCGGAGGAACGACGCCGAGAACTACGGCGACGGAAGAACGATCCGGCTCAGATCTAGAAATGGGGAAAATCTGGAGAAATGGGTTTGGATGAGGCTTTTGGGGATTTGATGAGGGTTTGAGGTTGAGGAGAGGTAGGATATGTGAAATTAGGGTTTGGATGATGATGGATGAGCTTGGGATGAAGGATCAATGGTTTGGGGAAGAAGGGGGCTCAATGGGGGAGAAATTAGGGGTTGGGGTGATGAGGAAGAAGAAGAAAACGTTTGAGGCATATTTATAGAAAAGTGTGGCGGCTAGGGCAAAACTAGGGTTTCCTGGGCTGATTAGTCGGTCAAAGAAGGATTGGTGACCGACTAGCTTGGGAACTAGTCGGTCGGTTGATCAAGGCAGACCGACTAAGAGTAAACAGTAGCTCGCTCAGGAAAACTGGACTATGAGTTAGTCGGTCTGTGAAGGCTTGTCAACCGACTAGTTTGAGAACTAGTCGGTCGGTGAGTGTTCATAGACCGACTAAGAGTAAACAGTAACTTGGCTGGGAAGATGATCAATGAACTAGTCGGTTGAAGAACAATGGCTGACCGACTAGATTACAATCTAGTCGGTCGAAAGATGTTCTCAGACCGACTAAAGATAAACAGTAACTTAGGGGAAATTAATCAAAGGAACTAGTTGGTTAAAGAACAAGTTCTGACCGACTAGTTTCACATCTAGTCGGTCGGTGGTTGTTCTTAGACCGACTAACGATAAACAGTAACTCCTGAATTATAATCAAAGCCCACTAGTCGGTACATTAAGGATTGTCGACCGACTAGATTGAGATCTAGTCGGTAGGTTCTCCTTCTTGAACCAACTAACGTGCACGAAAAGTGTCGATATGGAGCGCGAAGGTCCGGGATGAATTCTAAGGTTTCTAGGATCAACCTATCGCTAAGATATGATCGATATGAAGCTCGTCATGAGTGACTTACTCCGAGTTCAATGATTCTAAGGAAGAAGCTAGAAGATCACATCAAAAGGAATGAAAACGAAAGCTAGGAAATCTCAACGAGATGAATGAAAGCGAGAACTATGGAAATGGAAACCACACAAGGAGAGAACCCACCATCACAAGCAAAACACACTGATAATACAATCATACAAAAACCAGTCCTTACACTAAGTTTCACGCATCATTAGAATATCTAAAGCATCTGCCTTGTATCTTATTCACTTCTTATTGCATGCTTGCTATTATTGTGTGCCTTACCGCATGACTTCATTATTTGTTGAAATGAATGAAAATATATATG
The DNA here is from genome assembly GCA_030789695.1 of Scilla litardierei. Classification (NCBI taxonomy): domain Eukaryota; kingdom Viridiplantae; phylum Streptophyta; class Magnoliopsida; order Asparagales; family Asparagaceae; genus Scilla; species Scilla litardierei. The sequence goes on from JAULAV010007065.1 coordinate 79,764, forward strand.
CTTACTTAAGAGTTTAGTTGGAGTATTATCTTATTGAACCATTGTGCACACCTTATGAGTGAACCGAGTGATACATTATTTTCTTCTCCACATATCTTTATTATTCTCTACATATAACTTGGTATCATCCCCTTTCAGCTACTTATACCGCATCCACTTCCCAAAAATCCCAAAAGAAAAAGTTAGCGTCCAAAAAGTCAAAAAGCCAAAAAGGAGCCAAAACCAAAATACATATCTTATCGCTCCTATCAAAAAAAGAAAAAAAGAGAGAAAAGAAAAGAAAAATATTTCCTATATCTTATTACTTGGAGCTACACAAATACTTGGGAAAAAGCCAAAAATTCCATTCTTATTTTTGGATGCGACGCCTCAAGCTAAGCTTGGAAGGGTGAACCCATTTGATTATACGAGTGAGTATGCCATTAGAGTGGAGTTGTGCACAATTGGGAATATTTGATAATGTTTAAACTTTACGAAATATATTAGCTATGGAGATTTTTCATGATTTGAGATGAATATATGAAAGCCATGATCCTTATTCTATTCTCTATGGCATGCTTGATTTGACTCTTATATGCTTCATTTATATCTCTCGATTGAAAAGTGCATCGCCAACATGTTTATACTAAACTCTATGAATTACATGATGTGGATATGAATTGATTGCATAAATTTAAAGAATCCTTACCTTTGTTCTTAAATGCATGCAAGTAATATATTTGGCAAAGATATGAAATTCATATTAGCATGTGATCCATTTTCGAAGCATCATAATATGTAGCTATGGTTTGAGATCTGATCGAATACTCTAGCACTCCCCTCCATCTTCCAGTCTTTTTCTATTTTTTATTTTCATTGCCAGTTGAGCCTCGTATTCGTCTTCCTTGAGGACGAGAAAGGGGTAAGCTTGGGGGATTTTGATATGTCCATATTTTCCTTGTTTTTATCTCATCATTTCATATCATATTCGCTTCCAAAATCCACATTTTCAAATATCACCATGCTTCTAACGCCATATTCGAGGTTTGTATAGCTTTATGTATTTTCAGGCGTTTTGGAGCGAATTGGAGCTAGTTTGGGACATGGACGCATCCGGTATGTTCGGCACATCATTGGCAAGGCTCTATGGGAGTTCGCCGAGGTATAGAAGAAGATAGGAGGAGAGGAGGAGAAGAGAGCGAGAGAAAAGAGCCATGGCTTCAGCCCAGTTCAGTTTCCTAGGCGACTCGACCCGAGTAGCAAACAGCTACTCGGTCGAGCAGACACGTAGGTTTTGTGAGGAAACGGCTATGCCCTACTCGACCGAGCAGACAGCCAACTCGACCCCGGGTCGCACCAAACAGAGCAATGATTCTGAGCTTCTCCCCAGGACCCTGCAACTCGACCGATCAGGCCACCTACTTGACCCGAGTATCTTTCAGACAGAGCAGCATTTTAAAGGCATATTTTGACCTACTGTAGCTCGACCGAGTAGATGGGCTACTCGGCCGATTAGCCCGTATCAGCTAGAAGCAGAGCAGCAGCAAGCAGCACCAGATGTCAACTCGACCGAGCAGGCACTGCTACTCGGCCCGAGCAACGACGCGACCAACAAGTTGGCGGGCCCTTATGCCCAGATTTTCAAATATTCTTTATGGGGTCCCTACCCCCTGTATATAAGCACGTTTTTACCCTATTTTTAGGATATCGAGAGTTTTAGCCTATCTGTAGTTTTAATTAGTGTTGGGAGATCTAGTTTTAGTTTTGTGCCGTCGTTATTTTGTGAAGACCAAAGATCGGATTTTTATTGTTCTATTGCATAAGGAATCTTATTATTCTTAATTGTCTTTGCTTTGCTATTGCTCTACAATGCTTTGGTACATTATTCTAAACTTTCTTTGCTTTTGATTGCCGATATGAATTCTCTTGTTGTCCTTGCATCTTTTATTGCTTTTTCTATGATGCGTGGGTAGTTCCATCTAGGGCTAATGGATTAGCCCATGTATCTTAGGATTTAGATGTAAAGTAAGGATTTTTAGGTTGCGTTGGTATAAAAGGGACATATTTTGATCGATATAGCAAAGTTTGTAGGAGATCTCCTACTGAGAACGTGCCCACGGTCGGTGGAATCGATTGGCTTAAGGAGTATACTATAAACTTAATTAGGGAGTTAGTGGATTCAATTATGGCTTGTGACCATGTCCGGCTCATGTCTTGATGGGATCCACCGACGAACTATATTACTAATTGACGGCTACCATCATTGTGTCAATGAGAGCCACTAAAATACATCGAAACTCTAACACACGAGAGTGTCGTGAGTTGAGATCATTCTGACCACGAGAGTGGCATGAATATTTTCGATTCTTAATGCATGGATCGTGTGCGCCTGTTACGAGAGCGGGGTTAATGCGATACATTAGATTCATGGCGCTTAGAGCCATGAATTCCACATCTTAGATGTAACAATCCCTAATAAAGCCAGTCTTAACCTAGCATCGACATCCGACGATCCTATTGGTGAGTCCTAAAGCCCTAGTCTTTATTAATTGATCACAATCCCAAACAAACAATCTGTTGAAACCGACTGCTACCTAAATTCCGAGATTTGGAAATAGCCCGAGACAATAACATCGCTACCCTCCCTGTGGGTTCGATAATTTTTTATACTATTACTTGACATCGTATGCTTGCGTAAAGTGCCGGGAATTTGCATTTGGGATACATCTAGCCCTTGGCATTCGTGTCATTGATAGGTGGCTTCTAGGTGTAGGTTTCGGGAGCATCAGTGGCCTTTTGGCTTACGGCTAACGAAGAAGAAGAGTCATTCGGTAGCGAGGGGCATGGCACCTTCGTCTTACGATCGACGACGAAGCTGGGTCGTTCAGTTGTGAGGGGGTGGCCCCTCGGCTTATTGCTGATGACCAAGGAGAGCCGTTCGGTAGCGAGGGGCATGGCCCCTTCGTCTTACAGTTTACGAAGGAGTGGAGTCATTTAGTTGCGAGGGGGTGGCCCCTTGGCTTATGGCTGGCGAGGAAGTAGAGTTGTTCGGTAGCAAGGGACATGGCATCTTCGTCTTACTGCTGACAACGAAGTATGTTCATTCAGTTACGAGGGGGTGGCCCCTCGATTTATGGCTGACGAAGAAGAAGAATCGTTCGGTATCGAGGGGTATGGCCCCTTCGTCTTATGGTTGACGACGAAGTAGGGTCGTTCAGTTACGAGGTGGTGGTCCCCTGCTTACTACTGATGACCAAGGAGAGTCGTTCGGTAGCAAGGGGCATGGCCCCTTCGTCTTACGGTCGACGACGGAGTAGGGTCGTTCAGTTTTGAGGGGGTGGCCCCTCGGCTTATGGCTAACGACGAATTAGAATCGTTTGGTTGCGAGGGGCATGGCCCCTTCGTCTTATGGCCGACGACGGAGTAGGTACATTCGGTTACGAGGGGGTGGCCCCTCAACTTATGGCTGACAATCAAGGATAGTCGTTCGGTAGCGAGAGACATGGAACCTTCATATTACGACCGAGGACAAAGTAAGGTCGTTCAGTTGCGAGGGGGTGGCCCCTCGGCTTACAGCTGACGAAGAAGAAGAATCGTTCGGTAGCGAGGGACATGGCCCCTTCGTCTTACAGCCGAAGACGGAGTAGGGTTGTTCAGTTGCAAGGGGATGCCCCCTCGGCTTACTACTGACGGCCGAGTTTTTCCCAAGTTCATCTTCATCGAGACAATGTGAATTCAGATGAGCATGGTCCATCTAGATTTCCCCTGAGGATTGGATCCTTGTGAATAGTTTGCATGTAAAAGATTATCTAAATACTAGATTGAATGATTCTCATAAAATTCATGAATGTCATGTTGAGAAAATGTATCTGAAGGAAAACAAACTTAATTAATTGGAAAAGCTTCAACATTCTGATAAAAGAAAATGCGTACAGGCGTTTTGATTTTGCTCGGAGCTGTTTCCGCCAGGCTTTTATTTGATCCTTGCTTGGAAACTCTTTAATCGACCACTTTGGTGACGGGTAACCCGGTCATTGGCCCCTTGCCTTTCTGCTTCGAGGTCCACTATTTATTCTGCTGGTCGTCACCTGGCTTCTTTGGATGATCACGCTTGAATAGATCGTCAATTTCTTTCTTAATTGTCCAGCAATCGTCGGTGTCATGCCCGTAGTCATTGTGGTACTTACAGAATTTGAGATCATCCCCTTTTTTGTACCTATTCTTTTTGACAGGCTCGTTAATGAGTCCTTCCCGTTAGGCATACACCAGAACTTCTGCTTTAGGAGCATTCAGCCTGACGTAAGCATCTTTGGTAGGCTGCTCCTTGCCCCGAGGACTTTTGTCTCTCTGGTGCCAATCTCACAGCTCTTGGCGAGAGTTCCCTCAGGGTCGTGCATCTCGCTTTGTTTCCTCTCGATGCTTAGGAGTGTCGTTCTTCGCATCGGCGAGTGCTTCCTCTGAGGTCATGAATCGATCCGCCGTACTGATCAACTCCACGAGAGTGCTCGGTGGGAATTCATGCAAGGACCTCAGCAAATGCTTATTTTGGATTGCTTGGATGAGGGCTCCGATGATACTTAAGTCCGAAACATCCTCGACCTTTAGTCTTTCTTCATTGAAACGCTTAATGAAGTCTTGAATCGATTCTCTCTCACCTTGCTTCAAAGTGAAGAGATGTGACGATTTTCACTTCGGGCGTCTCCCTGCAGCAAATTGCCTGCAAAAACGATCAGACATGTCGTCAAATGACTCGATGCTATTATCGGGCAACCGTTGTACCAGCCGTCCGTCGCTTTTGTAAGCGTGGTTTGGAAAACTCGACAGAGGTATGGCTCATCGGCCCCGTGAAGCTCCATCACATTCTGATATCTACGAACGTGCTCCCATGGGTCCCCAGTGCTGTCATACATCTACAAGGCTGGGATCTTGATTTGGGGAGCAGTGGTGCAGACATGATGTTATCCTTCAGATGAGTCCGCCGATTGGTAGAAAGAACGAATGGCGCATGTTCGCTGGTGAGTGGCACTCCTGGAGTGGTTGGGGCTTGCTTCCCTCTCCTTTCTCTTTGCGCCAACCGCAGGTTTGGATGGACTGTGACCTGGGATGAGATTATCTCCCCCTGATCCAAGATGCTGCAGGTGGTCCGCCCATTATTGCAGGGTCGTGGACCTCCATTATGCCCAGGGGTGAGGTGGTTATTTCCCATCTCTCCGTTCAGTTAAAATGGAGGAATAGTATTCGGCTGCAAGTTCTCTGGTTGCTAGAGTCCTTGCTTGCTAAGCCCCTTGTTTCCTTGAGTAGTCTGCCCTCCTCCTGGTTGTGGATGCTCGATGTCCCGTTGAACATCGGCGGCTAATACGGCCAGGATATTTCCAATCTTCTCATCAAACTTGTTAAATTGTTCCTGAGTCACCACTCGAGCATTGGGTGGGACTCCTTGGTCTTCAGGATTTGCATTCAGAACACCCTCGTCCAATGTGTTCTCAACTAGATCGTAGAGTGATCCAGTGTAGTCGGGTCCCGTCGACATTGGGCTTTAGTTGCTTCGAGATGTTGACTGGTGGTTTCCCACAGACGGCACCATGTGTTAAGGCCAAAATTGGCGTCAACAGAATTTGGTCTGACGTGGACTCCCTTGACGAAGTGGATCCTCTTCAGCTAATGGAGTGGGACTGTCGGTTAGAAGAACCAGGGTCATTGATGATTGGGAATCAGAATGCAGTGTGGAAGCTCGCTCGATCCAATGGCTGGATGCAACGATTTTCGACCCTCTGACAGAGTAGATCCTCAAACAACTGTTCATCAGGAGCTATCGTTCGACCCTACTGTTGGATCGTGCCTCGATCTTCATGTACCACAAAGGAGCGTCCGGGGGTCGGATCTGGATTCCGACCCAATCCCCTCTGATGCTTAAATTAGAACGGGAACTTAAGTGAAGGCCTGGGACAGTCGAGATTGACCTACAGAGGTTCGTCTCGAGTCAATCGCCGCAAGCTATTTGGAGGAAGAATTATAAAGTGGGAAATAGAATGTCTGAGTATCGGGTATCCCATACATTGGGATCCCCCTATTCTGTTCATCTTCAGTGTATTTATAGACTTTGAAAGTCTCTTCAGTAATATTGGGAGAATAACGATCACCTATTATGGTGCCACGATCTTCTCCCTTTAATAAGGTTAACCGTCGTCCACACCTCCACTATTTATGAGCTCATTATCGATCGCATGTTTGAGACGATGGAAGTCCAACGAGCAAATGACGTATGGGCTTTGACTGGGTCAGCTTCAAGCTTTCTGCGTGGGCCTTGTGGGCTCTAGTTCCATTTGAATGAATCCCTTGGGTGTCGTCCCAAGGGTTTAATAGGTATCATATGGCATATGAGGCTATGCCTCATATACCAAGACAGAAAAAGCTTGGAAGCACAACAAGTACAAGCCCATGTGGGGCTTGTACTTCCCACCATTTTTTGTCTTGGTATATGAGGCATAGCATCATATGCCATATGATACCCATTATTTTATACACAGCGGGAGAGACGAATTCTCTCTTGGTCACTACTCCCCTCGTACTCTTCAAATGCCACCCAACCTAAGACCTTTTAGCGGGCCTTGCCTCAAAGCTAGGTCAGAGATCTAAGTTACACAATTCATGCACAGGCTCGTACAACGGCCTCAAGTCAAGTCAAAGGACCAGCTTGCCTATCATCACTTGAGAGCTACCATTGATAGTTCGGTTTGCACTTTCCATATGGCAATTCTTGGTGGGTCATTAGTGAACTCATTCTCTAATGAGCACGCATGTCTTGTCTCTGATTTTCTAAATCGAACGATCATGAGATCATCGCCACCAACACCTGGTGAAGACAGACGACACAATAGTCTATCGGATGCATTGATGTCTTTTCTCAATGCATCTACGACTACAAACAATTTTAAACTTATGCTCCCGACGATCAATACATTTCACATGATCGTGATCCTCGTCTCGATATATGTTTGACCTCGCATTCAAGTCTCAGGACTTTATCTAAGTATTTAATGTCGATAATGTAGGGTTTTCTGGGTCCTTAGGACCATAAATAGGCCTAAGTCGGTCGGACGAAGTTATCAAAACAGCAGCAGAAAATAAACTTAAAACAGTTTTAAGTTAAGCCCAAAAGGGAACAAACCCTAGCCAAGATCTCTACTATCCCGGGGTTAGGTCCGACCAACCCCTAAGGATAGATCTATCTAACAGTTGCAATTTATAAGCGCATGTTATTTAAACTACATACCTTTCGCTTCGTTTTCGCAGAAAATACAACATCGTTTTCAGCAACATTTCTTTGGCCACGTGCCACTTCTCCCGAGCTAAAACCGCGTCCCAAGCTGCACCTTGTCCCGAGCCGAACCACTTTCCGAACCGCACCACGTCCCGATGAGAGCAATACCCTTGTCGTTGAGCCAACCATGTGCCGAAGAAGATTTCACCTTGAGTGGATCATCCGTCAAGACTTCGGATCTGATCTGAGCTCCTTCATAGCTTTGCTAAAGCCCGAACAGAAGCAAGGAAGAAATTTAGGGAGAAAGAGAATATTTACTTTAAGCTCAGATCTAGGCTTGCTCATGTTTAATGGACCTACTCAGATCTGGAGCTTGTGACGAGTTACAAAGAGGGGAGTAGGTCCCTATTTATATAGGCGGCCGACCCCTCCCTTTCTGCATATCCAATGTGGGACTAAAAGTTTTGGAGAAAAAAATTAATTAATGTTTGCCTTTTACAAAGGCCAAACTTTAGCGAATTTTTTCTTCCTCACTGTTGAGCTTCGCAAGTGATACAACCAATCAAGTCGAAGAGGGTTGAATGGTGAACGCGTAGGAACAAACGGTGCGTCATTCCGAGTTCGTTTGACCCCTCAAACAAGGACTCAAACATGGCTGAAAACTAGTTTTTCGCAAAAACTGCAGCCGTCGCATAAAACTGTGTTTAAAACCCCCTACTGTGGCATCCAGGCGGGTCGGGTGCCCGCTAGGTGGCGCCCGACTCGCAATGCAAAATTTGGCTTTTTCACTATTTTGGCTCTATTTTATGCATTTGGTGTCCGTTTTTGATGCGGTTTGAACATGCATTTAGATCGGGACGATCCCGTCATTTAGGTAACCTTTTTCCTTGTGTTTATTATATTAAATATGCACGTAAACATTTTATGACATATTTAATTCTCTTTCGCATCATATGTAAATTTCCCACATCCTTAATGTTCTAAACTTAATCGTAAACTCGTTGCGACTTATAAAATCCATTTGCATCGAATACAAATGAACTGAGGGCATACATCCTCCAACATCTCCCACTTGCACTCAAGATCATTTATCTCGAATGCAGAAGCTAACTGCAAACTCTTTGCAATATTCTATTCCTTGCATCAAATGCATATTCTCTCCCTAATTTCTACTTATTACTTGACGAAGGTCTCACTCTGTGTGAGACCCTACAGCCTGACCCTACTACATGCGGGGCTCGAAACCCCAGACGACAGAGACCACGAGCAGCAGGTGTCGTTCCTGTTTCAATATCATACTTTTGTGATTAACTCATTGACATGAGTATTGTCGGGACCACCCTCTCTGTGTCTGTGATAAATTCCGTAGTTATAGTCTTTTCATTAAAACTTTGTCTCTTAGTCAAGTCTAGGGTATGGTCAACTATCAACCCTACCAACTTGAACTTGGTTAGTCTCCATCGATCTTTAGTCAAATAATGTTGGACTTCTTCCAACATACTCTGGCCAGAGTTTTCACTAAAGATTGAACTAACACTGCGACACTAACTCCCCTTAACCGGAAGAGACGAATCCTATCTTGGTCATTACTCTCTTTGCACGCTTCAAGTGTCATCCAACCAAAGACCTTTCAACAGGGCTTACCCCGAGGCTAGATCAGTGATCTAAGTGACACCATTCACGTACAAGTTTGTACAATGACCTCAAGTCAAATGACCAACTTGCCTATCATCACTAAGAGTTATCATTGACAGATTGGTCAATCATAACCATATGATAACTCTTGTTGGGTCGTTTAGTGAACTCATTCTCCAATGAGCACATGTGTATCGTCTTCGACTTCGCCAAATCTAACGACCATGAGATCATCGTCTCCATTACATGGTGAAGACTAAGACACAATGGTCTATCTAATGTTTCGATATCCTTTTCTCGAAACATCTACGACCACGAACGATTTCAGACTTATACTACTAACGGTCAAACAATTCTCTATGATGGAGATCCTCATTTTGATACTTGTTTAACCTCGCATTAAGTCTTAGGACTTTACGTAAGTTCTAATAAGGACTACATTATTACTAAACTTAGGTAAATTCTTACCAAACAGCTTATTGTTATTTTGAACAAGATGTTTGTACACTTACACAGAGATAAATTACCTCGAGTTCGAAGGCATACTTATCTCCCAACATCTCTCACTTGCACTCAGGCCCATTTATCCCGGTATCTCATACCGCATTTTCACATAAGTCTCTATAGACTTTATGTGACACAGCCTTCGTGAGTGAATATGCTAAATCGTCTACTGTATAGACTAAAGGGGTTTCTATGTTCATGTTAGACCACATAATTGAATCTTATCCAAATAATTTCCTTGGTCTCTTGGAATCCATAATTAATGTCTTGCTTGGATCTCATCCAGCTCATCATACCTTACGAGAATAATCCAAATAAGTTTACTGGTCATTTATTCGGTTCATAATCAATTTTGATAAAGTGTCAAACTCTTTGACCACTTTGTCAAAACATATGTTCCGGCTCCTTGATGCCTTGCATGTTTTTATTCGCTCCCACTGACCTTGAAAACTCTCTGGCCAATTCATATAAGTTCATTCTTCTAAATCATATTTAGAAAACAGACTATATATGAATGCTCCAGTTTTCATGGTCATCATGAGCATTAACATCGAGTTCAGTCCGAGTATATCTGTACACATCTGTTGGCGAGACAGTTTCATCAAAATCCATTTATAGGAGTTAGGATGATAACCGTTCTCAACCAACATAAGTTGTACTTCACTATTTTCTTTCTGCACCAATCTTCTGTCTTAAAGATTTACGTGCAACCAATAAGAAACACTTTCTTTGGGCACATAAACTAAAGTACATACTTTATTTACGTGCACGGACCTTTTCCGGATTGCATTAAGTTTATTAATCACAGTACCTGCTCTGAATGTCATTCTGGAAGTTGACTAAGTCATCATCAATTATGCTATTTTACTCGACTTATCGTCTCACGAGACTCGAGTAATCCTTATGACTTCCTGATGATTGATTTAATGAATATCTTATTGATAAGGTCACTACTACAAAATGGACCTTTAATAGCACACCTTTAATAGCGCTTGCCAATTATAAGCGCTGTTAATTAGAGGCACACATATTAGACAGCGCTTCTTTTTGCAAGCGCGGTTAAAGGTCGGAGAATAGACAGCGCTTCTTTCTGCAAGCGCTGTTAAAGGTCTGACAATAGACAACGCTTATTTCTGCAAGCGCTGTGTATTAGAGACACAGATAATACACAGCGCTTGTAGAAAGAAGCGCTGTTAAATGTCAGACAATAGACAGCGCTTCTTTCTACAAGCGCTGTTATAGTTCCAAATAGACAGCGCTTCTTTAGAACAAGCGCTGTTAAAAGTCCCAATAGACAACGCTTGTTTAATACAAGCGCTGTTAAAGGCCACCCTTTAGCAGCGCTTTCACAAACAAGCGCTGCTAAAGGGGGGGCCTTTAACAGCGCTTGTATAAACAAGCGCTGTTAAAGGCCCCCCCTTTAGCAGCGCTTGTTTGTGAAAGCGCTGCTAAAGGGTGGCCTTTAACAGCGCTTGTATTAAACAAGCGCTGTTAAAGGTATTATATTATCACGATATCGGCGCAAGTATCTTTTTTCACGGTTTCGCAAGGATCTTGGCTTTTGTTTCGAATTAGCCCCGAAGTGTTTCTCTCCGCGAAGACCCGAAGCCCCGACGTGTGCTCTCCGAAGCCCCGAAGCCCCGAAGCCCCGAAGATCTTGGCTTTTGGTTTCGCAATAGATCTTGGCAGTAGATCACGGTTTCGCAAGTGTGTATCTCTCCGAAGCCCCGAAGCCCGATATCGCTCCGAAGCTCCGAAGCCCTAGGATCGTGCAATTGATAGCGATTACGGCCGTTGCCATCTTCGTGCGCTCCGAAGCCCTAGGATCGTGTGCTCGATGGCGATTATCACGGCCGCTGCCATCTTCGTGCGCTCTGAAGCCCTAGGATCGTGTGCTCGATGGCGATTATCACGGCCGCTGCCATCTTCGAGCGCTCGAGAAGCCCTAGAGCGACCCCTAGCCATAATCCCTCTTCCATCTTCGTGCGCGAGTAACCCAAGCCCTATTCCCACTTCCATCTTCGTGCGCTCGAGTTTTGCTTATCGACCTGAGGTAATTTCTATGGATTTCGTTGATTTGTTTTGTTCATGCCTTTCTGAATTCGATTTTGGAAGTTAAACTATTGCTTATTGTAGTCTGCTGGTAATTTTCATATGCTATGCTTCTTGATTTGGGAATTACCTATAACTATTGAACTATAAAAGGGATATGTACTTCCAAGTATGTTTTAATGATGTAATTTGCTTACATATTCGGATACTGCACCTCGCCGGGTGCACTCTCTTTTAGTTCTCAAGGCACTGCTATATTTCTATCAAAACAATTGTGAGAATACCAGATTCAGACATAAAGTGATCTAATTTGCAAGTGCATAGAGGATGATATAGACCAACCATGCTGAAGTGTTGTCATTTACAATGCTATTGAGGGTATGTCGTTTGGGCCTTCATTGGTTAGAATTGTGGACATTCCAAGCTAGGTGCCTGATGCACGAGCTTTATTGGAGATTCAGAATCATCTCACATTGTGGACTGAAAGTTGCCTTGTTCTGTAAATCATTATCATTTACAACCGTATGCCAATCCATCTGGTAGTCTTAATTTAATTGTTACTATTACTATTTCACATTTCACAATGTGGTATTTTACCTTAATGAAGCTGCCGTAGGACTTTCCTCTTTTCTTCCTTGTGCTAAAACCACCACTATGTTACGACTGCATTATACTTTTTGGGACACCTCAGTGCTATTGATTCATATTTAAGTTTACCTTATTTGTGCATGGCATTTTGGAGCTCCTGTTTTTGAAATGGATGCAGAATGGAAGTATACTTGGAAGTACATATCCGAATATATACTTAAAACATACTTGATAGAAATATATCCAGTTATATGTTTCAAATATAAAGGGATCCAACGTCTTTATTGTTTACAACATATAACTATTGAACTATAAAAGGTTGCAAATGGTCCTGATTTGTTTATTGTGCTCATAATTACCAGATTATTTGTGTTTTCGGTATGTTCGTATTGTATGTTGGCAATGTACACATGATTCTTCTCATGTTCTCCACCCTCACTTCTTTTTTCTGATAAACGGATAATCATTGTCCAAACTATTTGGCTCAGCCGCAAGATGGACCAATTCTTATTTGTCTATAGAAATTAACAAGGTATAAATTTGAACACGAAAAGAAAATAATACGGATAATCATAGTAAAAGAGCATGTAAGATGTGAAGGCAATTGGATGCCTGTTTGTGCATGCTGGTATGTCAAGTTTTTGTGTGCATAATTGTGTCAAAGAGACATGTTTTCAGTTTAGACATTGGGAAACTAGTGCTGTCACTGCTGTGTCTGACGCTAATGCCCCATCTGAAGATTACACCAGCCCAACTCACATAGGTACCATATAAGAACTGAATCATATACTATGTGACGATGACATTTTTATCGAAAGAACAATGCCTACCTTCATATCTTTGATTGTCTAACTAAATTATAGAAGGTAGGCATCGGCTACAATTATGTCCAACTAGAATGGCTACATCATATATTTCCAGAATTTTTACTTGACTTTTTTGATGCAGTTTATATTTTTAACTTAAATTTTATTTGACCTTATAAAGACGTGCACCTGAGGGACATAAGGTGCCTTAGGCCCTCTCCTCCCCTTCCCACAAAAACAGTGATGATGGTAAGAAACTTTCTTCCCCTAGAGAGAGACATAGAACTATTAGGTGCTATTATATATATAACTAAAAACAACTTCGTGTTACTTGCAGGAGTAAATACTTTTGTGATTGGTCTTCTCTGAGGCCTACTTTGATATAACGGTGCCATTGCCATCTGCTTGTTTTATCTCCAGGTTAGCCTTCTACTTTCAATCAGACCTTCACCTCTCAAATAACAAAATAACTAATGTTAATAATTTTTTTGTTAGATTGATAAATATGGATCGAAAATGGATGTCTGCAAATCGTTTATCGAAAGAATACGAGGATGGAGTGAAAGAGTTCATTAGATTTGTAGTTGATCATGAAGAAAATCCAAGGAAAATCATATGCCCCTGTTTAAAGTGTTGCTATGCAAGGGGAGTTAGCGAGGATGAGTTGAAAGATCATTTAGTGTGCAATGGAATTGATCGAAGTTATACATGTTGGACAAGGCATGGTGAGACAAGAGAAGAGTGCAGTGAATTTGGAAGTACAGAGAGGTATGCTACAAGTGATACAAACACAAATACATATGATGACGATCGCCTAGAAGAGATGGCAAATATGGTTGAAGAGGATCTCCGGGATTGTCCTGAAATGTTTACGAGGTTGGTAAGTGATGCGGAGAAGCCATTGTACAGTGGTTGTACTAAGTTCAACCGATTGTCGGCGGTATTAAAATTGTATAACTTGAAAGCGAGCAATGGATGGTCTGATAAGAGCTTCACAGAGTTACTCATAATTCTAAAGGATATGTTGCCAGAAGATAATGTGCTTCCTAGTCGAACAATTGAGGCTAAGCGAATGTTATGCTCTATAGGCATGAGCTATGAGAGGATTCATGCTTGTCCTAACGATTGCATCTTATTTCGTAATGAATATGCATCGTTAAACATGTGTCCTAAATGTAATGCCTCACGATATAAAAGAAAAGAATCAACTCCAGTGAAGGTGGCATGGTATTTCCCCATAATACCGAGATTTAGGCGCATGTATCGCAGTCCAGAAGATGCAAAACACTTGACGTGGCATTCAAATGAACGGATTAAAGATGGCATGTTCCGTCACCCGGCAGATTCTCCTCAATGGACAAAATTTGATCACGATTATCCTGAATTTGGGGAAGAAGCAAGAAACCTACGAATTGCATTGTCTACCGACGGAATGAACCCACATGGTATTCAAAGTAGTTCCCACAGCACATGGCCAGTGATTTTGATGATTTATAATCTACCTCCATGGTTATGCATGAAGCGCAAGTACATGATGTTGTCTATGTTAATTTCTGGGCCTAAACAACCAGGAAATGATATAGACATATACTTGTCTCCGTTAATTGAAGATTTGAAACAAATGTGGGACACAGGTGTAGAGGTGTACGATGGGTACAAGAAAGAGAATTTCAACTTGAGGGCTATGTTATTTGGCACAATTAATGATTTTCCAGCATATGGTAATCTGTCAGGATATAGTATCAAAGGAAAGTGTGCATGCCCTTTATGTGAAGAGAGTACGTATTGGATGCGGTTGGAACATTGTAAGAAGAATGTCTTCCTCGGACATCGTAGATTTTTACCCGTGAGGCATCGTTACCGGTGGTTGAGGAAAGCATTCAATGGGAACATAGAGGAATGTAGAGCTCCTGTGCCATTGACCGGTGATAAGCTGTTTGAAAAGGTAAAGAATTTAAGTAGTAATTTTGGTAAGCCATTTGCAGGAGAACTTGTCACCAGCGGGTGGAAGAAAAACTCTATTTTCTTTGAATTACCATATTGGAAGTCATTGTATGTAAGACATTTCCTTGATGTGATGCATATTGAAAAGAATGTTTTTGAAAGTGTTATCGGGACGTTGCTTAATGTTCCAGGAAAGAGTAAAGATGGGATAAATGCGAGGTTGGACATGGTAAGTATGGGAATGAGGATAGAATTGGGACCGGTAAAGAAGGGAAAGCGTACATATCTACCTCCTGCAGCTCATACTCTATCTAGGAAAGAAAAAAAAGTTTTTTGTAAGTTTCTCGATGGAGTTAAAGTTCCAGAGGGATACTCGTCAAACATTAGAAGCCTCGTATCTATGAAAGATCTCAAGTTAAAAGGTCTAAAATCTCATGATTGTCATGTTTTGATGGAGCATTTACTACCAGTGGGTATACGTTCCATTTTGCCAAAAAAGGTGAGGGTGACCATCACAAAACTATGTTTCTTCTTCATGGCAATTTGCAGTAAAGTTATTGATCCTGGAAAGTTACCGGCATTGCAAAAAGAAATTGTTGTCACATTGTGTGAGCTTGAGATGTATTTACCACCATCCTTCTTTGACATAATGGTTCATCTGACTGTTCACCTGGTTAGAGAGACACAATTGTGTGGACCATCCTATATGAGATGGATGTACCCGATCGAGCGATATATGAAGATATTAAAAGGGTATGTGAAAAACCGTAGTCGACCAGAAGGTTGTATGGTTGAGCGTTACATAGTTGAAGAAGCTGTTGAATTTTGTACAGAGTACCTCAGCAATGTTGATTCCATAGGGCTTCCAAGGTCTCATCACACAGGAAGAATATCAGGGGAAGGGATTAAGGGAGGTGATGTAGTGCTCATATCAAGGACAGAGTGGGAGCAAGCACATTTATATGTTCTGCACAATGATGTTGAAGTTGAGCCGTATGCTGAAAGACACAAGGAACTACTTCGAAATTCAAACCCAAATAGGAATGAGAATTGGGTAACAAGAGAACACAATCGGTCTTTTATAACATGGCTGAAAGAACAAGTCTTTGGAGAGTTGGCTATAAATAGAGCTTCAGTTTCAGATAGATTGAGATGGTTAGCAAATGGTCCAAGTGTACACGTTTTTTCTCACAATGGTTACCTTATTAACGGGTACACATTCTACACTAAAGACCATGATGATCAAAGTACAATGCAAAACAGTGGAGTGACTCTTGTAGCTGAAGCTATGCACATCTCTAGTGCAAAAGACAGAAATCCCATATATGCAAATATGTCATACTTTGGTGTTATTGAACGCATATGGGAGTTGGATTATAGTATGTTTCGATTGGCTGTGTTTGGTTGTAAGTGGGCAGACAACAATAATGGGGTTCAAATTGATGAGTTAGGGTTCATGCGGGTGGATCTCAATAGGGAGGGGTATAAGGACGAGCCTTTTATTTTAGCTTCGCAAGCTCAACAAGTATTCTATGTCACAGATCCCACTGATGTGAAGTGGTCCATTGTGTTGTTGAATAACAAATTAAATGACTGTCGTAGCCAAGCACATGAAGATATCAATACTGAGGATGATCCTTTCTTAGGGACATCACAATCACTTGATATTGATCCTACTGTAGATGATGGTTTCTATATGAGAGATGATCATGATGAGGGGATTTGGGTCAATCCGTCATTTCATGTCACGAAGGGACAAACAAGTATTAATCCAACAAGGAAAAGGAAAAGATTAACCTAATTAAGTTCATACGACTTTTTCTGGTGAGTGATATTGTATATTGATCTTAATTCATTTTTCTTGCATCTTTTCTTGTGAACTAACAATTTAATGTTGTTTTACTTTGTTGTAGATAAATGTCTTCTAGTGATGACAACTGTGTTCCCCTTGATGGTGATGCTCCTAATATTGAGGAAAATGTTATTAAACGTGGAGTGACCGCTATGGAGGGAGTTATTCGTGCACGCAGCAAAGGGATATCATTTAAGGTATTCTACTTACAAGTTTTTATTATTTAATCATATTAATTTTCATCAACATATATTCATTTTCTTATTCTATCATTGTTATTAGGTTGGATGGAATGATAGGGGTCAACCAATTGATCCTAACAGTGCTATATTTGTGAGTTATATTGGGGCAATTACCCGACAGATGGTGCCAATAACATGTGATAACTGGAAATCGTCGGCTTTAAAAGTAGTGAAAGAAAACATCTGGAAGGATATACAGGTAATATACATACTCTCATATGTTTTTATTCTTATACAAACATACTAACACAATTGAGCACACTTTTGTAGACATCTTTCATTGTTGATGATAGTCATCGGAGATATATTCTTAAAGAAGCAGGCAAACTTTGTAGAAATTTCAGAACCTACTTAACAAAGAATTATGTTTATGATGAAAGTGGTAGTGTTATTGAGCATCCTCCACATGAGTATCCTTTCATATCTGAAGATCAATGGAGAGTGTTTGTTGCTAAACGTCAGTGCGATGAATTTAAGGTAACGTTACTCATTTTGAGGAATCTGACTAAACATATTACTTTGTATTAATATAGTTGCTTTGTGCCTAAATAGATGCGAAGCACTCAAAATCGAAAAAGAGCATTAAATCATATGTACCCATATAGAAAGGGCCGTATGGGTTACGCACGCCTTGAGCAAAAGATGGTAAGTATGCAAAAGATATAACGTTCAAGATGTTACAAATGATTTTCAATCAATTTATTAATTATCTTAATTGTCTGAATGTACAGTTAAAGGAGTCAGAATCAAATGACACATCCATAGCCCGTCATGATTTATGGAAGGGTGCTCGTGTAAATAAGTTAGGAGTGGTTGATAATGAAAATGTTCAGCAAGTGTGTGAGAAAATTGTAAGTATGATATCATTTTACTCTAGTTCTTTTATTATTTTCTTATTTTATCACTAATGATGTACATGTTACCTTTCAAATTTATGTGCCAGGAGACCATTTCACAAACTACATCACAGGATCAGTTACAGGACTCGCAGGATATACTTTCTCGAGTCTTAAATGTCCCAGAGTATCCTGGACGGGTTAGAGGTTATGGATTCGGGCCGTCAGTAAAAGATTGTTTCCCAAGTGAAAAGCGCAGAAGAAATAATGATAACGCGGACTTGAGAGAAACAGTGGCATTGCTCTTAGAGAAGATGAAAGTATTTGAGAGTATGGGTCACACCAAAGAATTAGCTACAATCAGCAAAAGTGGTAGTTGCACGCTTCTTTCCTGTAATATTCCTGAAGTAAGTGTTTTTCTATTAAATTATTGCATTTACAAATAATTAATTCAAGATATTATTAGCAAAATACATTCCTGTATGATTAACAACATTAATTGATGTTTTCTTTATGAAATTTTTGTTTTAGGACATCTCATCATGCAATTTCTATTTATCATCCCCAACACATCGCATAGTTGGGAAGGGAAAGGTCTTCAATCGTCCTGATGATAGAAAACTACACAATATATCATTACCCATGACTCATATGAAAGTTATGGTTGAACATGTGATAGAGTCAGATGCACCACTACCAATACCTATAGAGGATGCAGGAGTCATGGTAGTAGGTGATGCGATTGGTACTTTTGTTGCATGGCCAACCAACCTTATTGATTTGGTCTCTACGGTAAGACTTCTTATAGTATACATTAGATTCTTATATTGTTGTTTCATTATTTTCTAACCAAATGATTCACTTAAATGATTTCCCATACAGATGCCCGCAAAATCTAACGTCAAAGAGTCGGTTAAAACAAAGGAGTCAGATACTCCTAAAAAGAAACAAGAAAAAGTAAAGGAAAAACATCAGGAGCCCTCCCATACTGGTCGTGCAACTAGTAAAAAGAAACACGAAAAAGTAGAGTCAAAACATCAGGAGTCCTCTCCTGCAGTTGCTGCAAATAATCTCTCCATGTATTGCAATTTTATTCAGATATATGCTACACAAAAGCTTCAAGGTGGTGCGCTGTTACAAATAGACATGGAGAGAGACATTTTTGGTATATCATATATGGAGTTAATTAGTCATCAAATTGTCAATGAACTTCTTCAACACGAGTGGTTGGATTGTCCGGTAATCTGTGTATATATCAGGTACTTTAAGTAAACAATTTTTAGAATTTCATTTCAATTAAACGTTGATATTATTGATACCTTATTTTTAATCTTCATTCAAGGTACTTGTACTATGAGTTGGTTGTCAACAGACAAAACACAAGGAGATTCTCATTCTTATGCCCACATAACACATCTTCTTTTGTTGATGAGCCAACGAAGTATATAGCCGATGAACTTATTGAAAATAACGAGACAGGGAAGTTATTCTTGGCACCATATAATACAGGGTAAATAACTTTTTAATATATTTTATTTAATTTAATGAATTCCTAAGAATGTAGTCACGTAGAATTTGCTAACTACTTTTGTAGGGGTCATTGGGTGTTGTTAGTCATCAATGCCACATCAGAGACAATATATTATTTGGATTCCTTGCATCAAGATCCAAAATATAATCGAACCATGAAGGATACATTCGACAAGTAAGTTAATTGTGTTTTATGTCAATATGTAAATATGATATACGTTGAATATAACGAGTTGACTAAATTTATTTTATTTTGTTAGAGCTTTGTGCATTTATCGTGCTTCTAAGGGAACCAGGGGCCCGAAATCTAGATCAAACAAACCCACGTGGATCTGTATAAATGTATGTACAACGGTCTCTTCTAATTTAATATGTTGCTCAAATCTAGATCAACCAAGGATAACTCACCATTCATATAATTTTTCATTTTTTGAATTGTATAGTGCCCCCTTCAGACCAATACAATTGATTGTGGTTATTATGTTATGCGATTCATGAAAGAAATCCTTTCACAAAATGAAAACATCATCCCAGATACGGTATGTGGTTTTAGTTTTAATTTATATTTTTCGTATTTTTTAGTTATATTTGCTAATATTTGATTATAACATATATTTGCTATTTGCTATGATATTCTATTTTGTAGTACTTCCCTGACTACCAATGTGCTACTTACTCTCCTGATCAACTAGCTGAAGTCAAGGAAGATTGGTGTCGTTATGTGGTCCAGAAATATGTCACTTTAGTATAGATGTGCACCCTAAAGGTCGGTATTCAGTTAAAATTTGTTTTTTAACCCTTTGATAAAGTTGTGATATTGGTCAACCTTCCGCTCGTTAACTTCCAGTGCCTACATATACCAAACCATATGGACATACAACATACGCTTCAGAGTGATCAAAACAGGAGTTCCATAAACATCAGTTCCAAAATTTAACGCATGATTTAAAAAAAGAAAGCTAGTTGAAAAAGAGAGAAAAAACATTTGGTGTGGGACCTGGAAGCATGATAGCAAAATGGATGCTGGGATTACTTCATGTTATCAATGTGTTCTTCTGAATTGGAAATAACATTTGGTGACAATATTCTCAAATTAGTGTTTAATTCTATAAAAGTATTGCATTTGCAAGCTTCCGTCGTGCAATTGAGTCACTTCCTCCATGCTAATTGTTGTTAAAGGCCCATTGTACATTCCATACGGCATGTTAGGATATTACAGCATTTTTTACTATGCAAGAAATTAAACCATTCTCACTATATAATTTTTTACTATGCACGAAAATATATAATTTTCCATCACTCTGAATTCTAACAGACATATGCTTGACCAAATAAACAAGCTCATGATATATTGATAACCTAATAAACATGCACAGGATGTATAAAGTGTTGTTCCAGGTATCAGGAAATATTAAGCATGTAGCGTATCATATAAAACAGTGTAGAATGCAAATGGATTTCACCTAACCAAAAAGATTGTAGAATGATAAGAAATGCATATATTTCCAGATTGACTTAGCATCACTATGGATGGAATTATATTAGATAAGTAGGTGATAATTGAAATTATCATAAATTTTCCCTGTCAAGTGTCAATATGGATGTAATTCTCTGGGTTTCTAGTCTAGTTGGCATTTCTGCTTCTTTGCATCCTTTAGGGTATTCGAAATATTAATTTAAAGAGAGCAGAAGGAAACAAAAGCTGGATCATTCTGAAGTTCATATGTTGAAAACATATACATCATGCTTCAGATGTTGAATCCATAAAGTCATACTGTCCTAATATTATTGAACGGATTTTCTGAGAAGTTCATGCTTATGCTAAGAAATCACAAATCCACATATCTGTTTAGATATTTGCACAAAAGAACAATTCTGTTAATTGAACTTATGTCATAATGCAGATTAACTATGAGAGTTCTACTGGTACATTTTGTCATAAGAGTTTTGAATCTCTTCGGCAAGCAGTCCTGTGGTCAAATATGCCAAAAGCATCTAGTTATGCTGATTTCCTACAGGTAGAAGAATTTTTTTTGTCATAATGGTCTTTTCTTTTCTATCAGTTGTGTCATGAATGTATAGTGACAGTTGGCAAAACTATATATGATAAGCAACTATGATTGTGGGTAGGTTATTATAAAGAAAATCAGCTTCAAGATCTAGATGTGTGTTTTCCAGTGGCTGATTTGATTACTGGTGTAGATTCTGCTGACAAATGGTTTAAAATGTAATGTATGTATGTCATGTCTTTTATTTAGAAATGAAACTATTATCAAGAAAATTCCCATATTGATTGAAATTTAGCGTAATTTATAGTTTGTGCCTTTTGTGACATAATTTTTATTGTTTTCCCAGAACTTCCTTGTGGACATAAATGGACCTTCTTTGGCATTTTTACCCGTACTAGCATTTGAAGGAGGAACTAGAAGGAATATACCAAAGTTTGAGGTATTCTAGAGAAAAGAATTCTAAACCACTTATTACCTCACATTTGGAACTACTTATATCAGTTTGTTTACTGTTCTTAAGTGTTCGTTATATATTTTTAGTATGCCACATGTCATAGTTCATGTAAAGGGAACAGATAAAGAACAACATGTATAAAGAAGCCGGAATTTACAAAGAGAAAACAAACTGATGTGTTCAATGTTAATTGAACCAATTAGGAATCTGCATCTCAAGATAAAATAAATGTTTTAGATAAAAACTGCACTTATCATTTGTATGGTTATCAGCATTTCTGGTATTTTAATCAAGCCTCAGTGTTAACTTAATTGTTATGCTTCATGGAAGTCTACTTCTGGGTTTTTGATTTTAAACAGTGGGAAACATTTACAAAACGTTTAATTTTCTCATATTCAGGCTCTATGTGATTTCAGAACAAGCATGAATGATCTTTTGACTTGATTGCTGATTGTTCTGGTGTTCATAGTGTAATGGCAGATGGTCAATCAGTGATTTTTGTTTTCCTGAAAATTATCGTTTTGGCCAAGTTCAAGTCTTTTTTGTATCTGAATGTTGCTGATATTGAAAGTTCAAAATCTTGTTGTGGTTCGTTGCATGTACATGTTTTTGATTACATGGAAATTGAGATCGGTTATGCATTAATTTGTTGCATATTTCATAAATAGGAGTTTGTAAATTCCGCTATTTGATCCCCTATTTGTCTGCTATTTAGTTTTGTTTGGTGCGCCTTTGTCTATGATATTTTCTACATGTTCCCACTGATTGTTCAGCTGGTGTTGACAGTGCCTACTATATTTCAATTAGGTGGTGGAACTATGGACCAAGAGAAAGTTCAGGTGTGACTGTGGGAATGCAAAGTTTGGGGAGTTTAACTGCAAGCTTTGTTTCGTAAAAGATTCTGAAAATGTTGATAACTCCTACAACCATAACTTTGAATTTGTTTTATTTTATCATCCACAAGCATAAGCCGCTTCTTATATACCGAGCACCTTAATGCATTGTAATGCCTAGGTCAGTCCCAATGTTTTCTTTAGCTTCAATTGCTCACTTCAGGTCTTCAGCGAGCATCAATAAATTCTAACCCTCTCCCCTTTTGTCTATAGAAACGCAGGTGGGAGAAGAAAATGAAAGCGGAGGAGGCAAAAGATTGAGTTGTGGATGCTGGGAGTTGCTCCTTTATAACATTCAGCCACTTCCTATGGACGAAAGCGGTTGTCATGCCGTCTCTGACTTGATGTAGTTTTGTCACCTTGGATCATAATAAGTTACCTTTTATTATTTGAATATAAACTTGGAAAGATTTTATCTTGGATCATATGAATGTTTCATCTCAGA
This sequence comes from Scilla litardierei, assembly GCA_030789695.1. Classification (NCBI taxonomy): domain Eukaryota; kingdom Viridiplantae; phylum Streptophyta; class Magnoliopsida; order Asparagales; family Asparagaceae; genus Scilla; species Scilla litardierei. The sequence continues at coordinate 102,794 of JAULAV010007065.1, forward strand.
GAGAGATGGGATTCTTCATTCTTTAGCAAGACGTGCAAAGGTCTGTATAGCTAAAATTCGATTCCTTCATATCCCCATAATCCCATTGTATGTTTTTTCTCTTTCGATTATCATAAAAGAAAAACTAAAAAGGAGAAATAAAAGAAAATCAAGTTCACTTATGAAGATTGTGTTACCATTTGTTATTGGATGCAGGCTTTGGAAGACGCATTCAACAGCCTAGAAGGTGTTACATGCAACAAAGCAGAGGGTGCAATGTATCTCTTCCCTCGTCTCCACCTCCCTCATAAGGCGATTGAAGCTGCAAAGGCCGCAAATGCTGCCCCTGACGCATTCTATGCCCGTCGCCTTCTCGATGCTACTGGAATCGTGGTGGTTCCTGGATCCGGATTTCGGCAGGTGAGTGTATTTGCAGGGCAAAATGCAAGGACTCTGTTCGTTTGTAACGGCTCGTGCTGGTATTAAGGCAGTTGTTTGTGTTGTTAGGTTCCCGGAACGTGGCATTTCAGCAAGATTTTGACGTCGTAGTCACAATACTTCCTCAAGAGGACAAGATTCCGGCAATCATCTCCAGGTTCATGGCAGAATACCAGGACTAGGCGCCATTTCTTTGCTTGGTCACGGTACTCGGAAAATCATACATATGAGGTGGCATTGAAAGTGAATTGATAGAAATAAAGAACCCATCCATGTTTTCTCTATTGTGGATGGATCAGTTGCATGATGTTTGGTTGTTGTGATGTACAAACAATTGGACTTGGAGAAAAGGTTTTTGTTGTATTGTCTGATAGAGTTATGCAAACTTCAGCGCACTTGCTCAATCTGATGACATTTGATTTCTTCTCTTGCTCGCTTCCGTTTCTGAAATTTTTACACTGCCGAGTACATGCTTGGAGGATCGATGACCAAACAAGCGCTGTTAAAGGGGGGCTTTTAACAGCGCTTGCACTAAAGAAGCGCTGTTAAAGGTCCCCCTTTAACAGCGCTTGCACTAACAAGCGCTGTTAAAGGCCCCCCTTTAACAGCGCTTGCACTAACAAGCGCTGTTAAAGGGGGGCCTTTAACAGCGCTTGCACAAACAAGCGCTGTTAAAGGGGGGGCCTTTAACAGTGCTTGCACTAAAGAAGCGCTGTTAAAGGCCCCCCTTTAACAGCGCTTGCACTAACTAGCGCTGTTAAAGGCCCCCCTTTAACAGCGCTTGCACAAACAAGCGCTGTTAAAGGCCCCCCATTTAACAGCGCTTGCACAAACAAGCGCTGTTAAAGGGGGGCCTTTAACAGCGCTTGCACAAACAAGCGCTGTTAAAGGCGGGCCTTTAACAGCGCTTGCACTAAAGAAGCGCTGTTAAAGGCGGGCCTTTAACAGCGCTTGCACTAAAGAAGCGCTGTTAAAGGCCCCCGTTTAACAGCGCTTGCACTAACAAGCGCTGTTAAAGGCCCCCCTTTAACAGCGCTTGCATAAACAAGCGCTGTTAAAGGCCCCCTTTAACAGCGCTTTTAAAGCGCTATTAAAACCAGCCCCCCTATAGCAGCGGGGAGATAGACAGCGCTTGTAAAGCGCTATTAAAGGCCTTATTTAAGCGCTATTAAAGGTCCATTTTGTAGTAGTGGGTCCTCAAAGAACCTTATCAAGAACCTAGGCATTCCTATCTGGGACTTAACCCAGAGGGAGGATTGTAACTCAGAGCCACTTGATATGCATTGCACCATGTCTAACAAAGTGTGATTCATGCTCTCCAACACACCGATGTGTTAATAGACTTGACCTAAGAGAAAATCACATTATATTTTAATACGCAAGAATTATATAGCTAAGTATTCGACTCTTCGATCTGATCGAAGCAGTTCACATTCTTCTTTCATTTTGTTATCTATTTTATCAGACTTGTGTTTCGGCAAGAACACGTATCGTAATAAAATAGGAACAACTTATCATGGCTAACTTAGACTTGGGTCTGGGTACATCCGTATGTACTAGACTACGAGTTCACCAACTCATTCTCCCACTGTCTTACAGATGTAATTTTGGTCATCATACATTTGAGACAAGATTCACAAGTGTCTATTGACTTCATAATACGAGAGGTCAGACCCCTCTTTATGTGACTTGTGAAGCTTAGTCTCTTCGATACGGCCTAGTCTATTTTGCCATATAAGTTTTGCTACTATCTTGCATATTCATGTATTAACTTTTAATACATTATCGTTATACAAATTTCTCATTGCTTCAGAAGCAATGAGACGACATTCGCCAAAAATGTTAGACGTCCTCTATGGTCCAAGAAGCAACAATTGCTCCTTTTTCCCATGCGTATGACAATCTATTTTGTATTACGATTATCCTGAAGTCGTGACATCAAATATATCACAATTTCAATCCCTCCTAGTTTTGCCTTTACTAATGATAGATAAAACTTTCTTTCTCAATTGACTTTCATTAATGTCTTCTTCCTTTTCTAAATCTCATTTAGATATTACGCGTCTCAACAAAAATAATAGCCGTGCAGACATCTCATGTATCCAAACGCTTGAGCTTTGCAACCTTGAGTGTGATCAATAAGTTACTCGTCTCAAGATCCGGTTGGGATATATAGTCTTGCACCGCTCATGCACTCATCTTCGATTCAAACAATTTGATCTAAGTTTCAAGCTTTGCGGATTGAAACTGTTTTCCATACAACCTTCAGTTGACTCAACAACTTGTATGGAGAAACATGCTTTGAACATCAGTAAGTTCAAGCTGCCCCTCATAGAGGCGAGTAACATGTAGCATGTATTTATTTTGTTGGACCCAGATCATAAGGAAATCATTGTCCTTAAGCATGTGCTAAGAAGGTCATTTTAATGTCAATGAGAACATAGTTTAGTCTATCAATTAGAATTTGAGTTGATATTCCATTAACCAACCATTTGGACCAGTTAACTTATTCTCTTAGAATTTTATGTATTTGATTCCATTAGTAAACATAGAACTAGCCTAGTTTAGCATATGTTCAATTTAAAATATAGATAGAATGGCTTTTATCTAACTATATCCTCCTACTATTTTTTGCGAACGTTTTTAGCCATAATAATGAACGATTTAATTAAATTAAATTAAATGGGAAAGAGATCCAACCACACTGAGCCTCACAACCTTGAGTGTGCTCAACAAATTGCTTGACTCTGCGATTGGTAGATGACTCTTCATCAATCATATAATATATGATTCCCTTATTTTTTTTACCCCTAGCCACTTATGATCATGAGTTTGCTCATCCAAATCACAATGACTAGTCCAGTCGCGTCTTTGTTTTCGTGTCTAGCCTAACTTACGTCGGCGCTCGGTATATGGGCACGATGCGACGGTTTGGGTTAAGTCTAGACTACATCTCATGTATTGAGAAGTTGGTTTTCATAAAGTATATATGACATAGCTTGAGTGTGCTCAACAACTATAACAAAGAACATATAGTTGCCAACCTCTAAGACAAGGAGGGTTACAGATAATCTTAAAGAAGATTTTTAACGTAATTGACTAGATATAATCGACGATGTCACATAATCATAATTCGCATCCTTGCGGTCCAGCGGAACATGGCCAGGGATTTGGCTAGGCCAGGATCACTATCCCCAGTCAAGCTAGGATGATCCTCAATACCAGTCAAAAAACACTAAACCGGATCTTGGTCTATTAAAGGAAACCTATTATTTATATATGTCCCGTTCTATTAGAATTGGCTTCATTAAAACTAGTTAATCTTATCAACTAGTTGAATCCCAAAATTCGAAATTATTAGGATTGGTTAATAACTTTTATTAATGTCCTTATCAACTATAAGTATTTTTAAGGTGTTATCCTAATCATGTATTATGCATTTTAAAATTCAAGTTGCAATAATTTAAATCATAACATGTCCAAAAAATTATCTCATAATTTTCTGAAAGGTTTTAATGTCTATCCTAATAGTTTTCCTTGAATTATCACATCAAAATAACTAATATAACCATTAAAAATTATTAACTAAACAATTTAGTATAATAGCTGTTACGACCTAAAGATCGTAAGAGTCCGACTCCCGCCCGGATCCGCTAACATACCCCATTAACTCACCTTTTCACAAGAGGGCCACCGCCCCGAAAATCCGGGGCAATATGAAGACGGGCGCGCCTGGCAGCGTTCCCCGAACCGGCCGAGGCGAACAACCACAGCCGCTCGACCCACCGGGGGGTAGCGTGCTTGGGGACGCTGGGGTGGCTAGGCCGGTTCGGGGAACATGCAACCTATCTCAAATTTTATGTCCCCTATCTCATAAAATTTTCTTGCTAAACATGCAACCTAAAATTTATTGCATAAATTTAAGTTACATCAAAATTATCACATAATTTTAAAGATTTAATTTTAAAAAAATTAAATCTAATTTTCGAAAACCAATTTTCGAAAATAAAATCATTGCTTTTGAAAACGACAATTTAATAGTTTAATCCATCTGATGGAGAAACATGATGTATCATATACTTTTATAAATACAAATTATAGATCAAATAGACTTGCTCTGATACCACTGTAGGATTTTCTGGGTCCTTAGGGCGATAAATACGACATCTAGCCTAAGTCGGTCAGACGAAGTTATCAAAACATGAGCGGAAAATAGACTTAAAACATTTTTAAGTTAAGCTCTAAAAGGAACAAAACCTAGCCAAGATCTCTACTATCCCGGGGTTGGGTCCGACCAACCCCTAATGATAGATCTATCTAACAGTTACAATTTATAAACGCATGTTATTTAAACTACATACCTTTCACTTCGTTTCTGCAGAAAACGAAGCGTTGTTTTCAGCAACATTTCTTTGGCCTCGCGCCACTTCTCCTGAGTGAACTGCATCCCGAGCCGCACCATGTCCCGAGCCGAACCGCTTTCCAAACCGCACCACGTCTCGAGGCGAGCAACACCCTTGTCGCTGAGCCAACCAGTGCCAAAGAATATTTCACCTTAAGTGGATCCTTCGTCAAGACTTCGGATCTGATTCGAGCTCCTTCGTAGCTTTGCTAAAGCCCAAACAGAAGCAAGGAAGAAATTTATGGAGAAAGAGAATATTTACTTTAAGCTCGGATCTGGGCTTGCTCACCTTTAATGGATCTACTCAGATCTGAAGCTTGGGACGAGTTTCAAGGAGGGGAGTATGTCCCTATTTATATAGGCGGCCGACCCCTCCCTTTCACTCCATATCCGATGTGGGACTAAAAGTTTTGGAGGTAAAAATTAATTAATGTTTGCCTTTCACAAATGCCAAACTTTAGCGAATTTTTCCTCCCTCACCATTGCCTAGCCCAAAAATGTGCTTCTCTCAAGCGAAAGAGTCCGTGCAAGTAATATAGATCTGGGAGTCCAGATGTCGAATCCTCAGGAGAAAATCTGTTGCAACCACAAAGCTTAATTCAAATAGAAAGCCAACGTAAAGAGACTAACCACTTTTAATGGTGATGGTTTGAATGGGTTTGATCGTGAATTTTAGTACGTGAACAATACGAGCAAAGAAAGTTACGTGTATGAAAATATCTATGAGAAGTATGCACATGGTATGGGTTCATTAGGATCCATGATTTGTATTAATTTGGTTGACTAAATATAACTCAATGAATTCTCTTTTTGAGAGCAATTCATCGGAGGATACCCTTGTGGGGATTAAAGCAAAATATCGAATACGATCGTTGCTAAAGTTATAATCTTTTAAAAATACGATATGAAACTCCCTTTTGGGGAGACAAAACTCACCCTTGTGGGGCGATCATCAACTCAATCACGTTCTTTTGGAAGATGAAAAAGATGATTTTAAAATAAAGATTACAACTTTATCAACGTTAACAATTTAGCACAAAGATTCAACCAAGCAAATACAAATCATATCTCCTAACTACATCATACCATGAACAATGAGAATTTAGCCATACATACTGAAAATAACTAAGAATTTCTTCACATTAAACATGGTTCTAAGCAATACAAGCAAATAGAATTGAAAATACGCAATAGAGTTCAAAAGATATCACCAAATACGCTCGCTTTTAGCCTAAGAAAACCCTTCTTCCTCCTCTAAAAACTCTCTGAAAATTCCCTCAGGTTGCTCTCTGTAATGTCAGGGATTTGCTGCAAAAATCGGCTCCAAAATTGCCCAAATACGCCAAGAATACGAAGCAAAAACCCTAGAATACCATATATACTATCATTGCGGGTTTTATAGGCTTAATGGGTTGAAAAACCGCTTCATTTATGCATTCAAACCCGATCCACAGTCGGAGCAAATGCTAGCCGCTCATCCATACGAGATTGATCCAGGGGCTGCCGTGTGGCCCTTAGGAACCGTGCGCCCGCATCTGTGATGCTCCGAGCGCAACTCGGATTAATTCCCAGCATCGGATTTTTCGATCGACGTTGTGATGTCGCCGCGTGTCCCTTGGAATCGCGCCCGCTGCACTGCGATCTGCTTGCGTTCGGACCGTTGGATCGACATCCAACGGACCGTAATTAGGCACGTCTCCCATATATTGATCTCTCATTTCAAAACGCGGGGGCCTTCTCGTCCGGAGGATCTCGATCGGAGGGTTGCCGCTGAGCCACGTCGCCTGAGGGATCTCGCCACTCCGCTCTTGATCTCAGCCATCGGATGAAACATGGACGGTCGAGATGCGCCCCCAATTTGCCCGCTCTTCGCTTTGAGGTGATCGCGTGCGGATCGTTGGATCTTCGATCAGCGCTCCAGAATAGGCCACGTCGCCCGCAACTTTCCCCGATTGCAAACCGTTGGATTGGGATCCAACGGATGAAGACGCAGCCCGCTTATTTCAATCCCGCTCGTCCTCGTCCGTTGGATTAAGCGGGAACGAGCGGATGGATACCGCGTGTCGCGACGAGATTCTTGCGCAGACTGTATTTTCATATTTTCGTGCGTATTTCCCCATTTAATTGGTATTCTGCATTTAAAAATTCATAGTAATTAGCACAGATCTCAGAAAAATACAATTAAATAGTCGTTGGAATCGTGAGATCGAGACCGAGTCATGAAAAATATAAGAAGGCAGGAATACTCAATAAAATTCATAATTTGTGCACAAATCGATGGTTTGCTCTAATAAATAGTGATATACAAAATACGAACATGTTAGAGACCAATTAAGCATCATATGAGCACAAAATAGGGCTAAATGGGGGGTTAAATATGCAATATTCAACCCGAATCACACCCCCAACTAGCGATTTGTTAGTCCCTAGCAAAAAGAGCGATGAATACGGATGATTAGTAAAATAATAAACTCTATCAATTGCTTATGGCATGGCTCAATAATACGCTTTCCAACACGATTTAGACTATCAATATACTCAATCCATGAACAAGATCCATCACATGATATTTTCTCTAATTTAATTTGAATAAATAACATGCAAGCATCGTTTTGCGCAAGCGAAAGTATAACACGTCGTTATATTCTAGTTTTCTTGTTTCCAAGGAATTGGCATCTCAAAAAGTAACCGTTCAAATCATGGGTATTGACGTTGCTTAGTATATTCACCATTCTTTTTCTTTTCCTTTTTCTTCTATTAGTTCCGCGTAACGCGCATAAAGCAACATTTGCGGAAAAATGTATAACTTGGATCGCTCCATCAGATGAGTGAGTTTCCAGTCAATGGCTCCCAAATCAGACGATAATAGGGCATTAGTCCAAAAAGGACCCCTCAGACTGTACTACTCGAGCCAACCAAGTTATTTATTTAGTGATACACTTATTCATTTTTTTTTGTTTCTTCATTTTTCTCCTTTTTTCTGTTTTTTTGTCGTAAGCAACTCAACACCCATTATTTGAACCATAAACATTAATAACAATGACCAAATTCCTCTTCAACTTGAAGACTATTCTAATAAATCATTTATACTTAAGCTTTTTCATCACATTAGCATGCATGAAATAAATTCAAACTATTTCGAGATATTAATCATGGAAATTGAAAGTTTTCATGAATAGCATATTAACGGTAATTCCATGAAGGAAAAATAATTAACTTAAGCCACAAACAATTTTTAGAACTCAATCAATGTATAATCATCCGTATTTGTGGAATGTGAAGGTGCTTTAAATGATGAGATTTGGTGATTAAATCTTTTCTTTGCCCTGTTTTTTTTTAAAAATCTTAAGGTCTCATACACACCCCCCCAACTAAAGATGGACATTGTCCTCAATGTCGAAAGGGGTACGAGTTTATTCAAAGCAAGCAACCTAGAAAGCTTATAAAAACTACACTAATGGAAAGAACACACAGTGGTCAAATGGCGGATCCCAAATCTTTAATTGTGGAGGAAGTTGTTCAATTTGCTCCTTACGCTCCTCGGCGAGTAATCTTCCTCTAACGACTAAACTGGAACCCAGCAACGTAACTCCCAGCATCTCTATAAGATGTTCACCTGTATCCTGCAAGAGATGAGTCACGTCAATCCATTTTAGTCTAAGATTCTTCTTAATAAAAGTATTCCAAACGTAGTCATCAAAATAGGTGAAATAAATTAAAGCATATTGATGACCACTCCCTGAAAGATATGCACTACTCTCGGTATGATACTCGATCATTGGGGAGAGGGGTAAATGATTTTGGGAAAAAACTGGAGGAGAGCATGGTTCTGACTCCATGGAGATAATCTCTAAACCCATGTTCCTAGCTCTTTCCTCCTCCCGTTCATCCAAAATTGCTAGCTCGTCCTCGCTTTTGCACACACTTCCTGCCATGTCGATATTTTTATTTGTGTCCTCATCGTGACATGGCTCGCTCGATATACCTGTAATAGAAGATGGATCCACATTAGATTCTTGAAATTGAATTTCAAAAGAATTATTTTCTTCTAAGCAAGTGGAAATCAAAGTAAGATTTTCGATGGATTGCTGAATCTGCCGACTGCGAGCAAGGAAATTCTCTTGGAATTGATGGGATGTAGCCTCCTGTGTTTGAATAAGCAAATAAACTTCCTCTTTCAAAGAATGCAAAGGTACGTCTATGCTTTGCTCCCCTTGATCGAGGCTTGAAGGCTCCGTTGAATCGCACTCTGAAGTCTCTTTCATGATTTCTTCATTCTCTTGTAAAGACTCCATGTATTTCCACGCCTCTGTCGACGTCATAACTACCAAAAATTCTTGCAGCTCTGGTCGTAGTCCATCTAAGAAGGACTCCATAAGCTCTTCCTTTGTGTACCCATGCTGCGGATAGCTCGATATTATGTATTTGAACCTCCTCCAGGCCTGAAAGAAGATTTCACAATCAGTTTGATTAAAATTAACGATCTTGAGCTTCTTGACGTCCCCCGCTTTTGTGCGTGTTTGATGTGTGCAATAATATGATTGAGGGCGTGAGATTTAAATATTTGTAACCGCAAGCGCACGGTGTTGTAGTGTGGCTTGGGGGTCGAACTCAGGGAGGCGTGGATGTGCTTGTGTTAAGGAGGATCAAATTCACCCCATGGGCGAGCTAGCCTGAATCGGATGATGGGTTGTCACAGTAAATGGAATGCAAGAGATAAACAATATAAAGGAAAACCCCGGGACTTTGGTTTCACCCTATCGAGCGATTCTCGCCGATACGGCCTACGGGTAGTATAACGATCGGAATTAGGGTCTAATGGTGAGACGTTGCCTCTAAGAGTGGTACCAGCGTCCCATGGGCCCGATATTCCGATCGGTGCCCAGGATGATATGCCGGACTTCCCGGGTTCGGTCAGTAGGCACTCCTGTGTCCATTAACACTGACCGACTCAAGGAGTACTAAGTTCGCAACGATAACTCCCAACGTCTCATCCTGCCGCTCCCGCGCGCTAGGATTTGACGTCTACGCTAAGGGCACGAGCTATGGCTAGGGAGTCAACCGCCAAGTTTATTCCCCCTTGGCCCAACGATCAAAGGTGGTCGTTTTCCCGCCGATGACAATTAAACACCCCGCGTAACCGTTAGATTCCTAATCCCTATCGATTTCCTAGTCCTATGGACGCATCGGGAAGAGCCCACGAAGGGGTTTCCACCAAAATCCCAGATTTGGGAACTACTCACACATATTTAGTAAAAAGCAATCTAAATAGAAATCGACCGTTAGAAACATGATCGGGCGATTGAAAAGCAGTAAGAGCAATGCTAATAACACTATATTAAAGTTTGACAAAGATCGGAAAACTTACAAATATCTGAAAAATTACAGCCGTCAAGAAAGAGAAAAAACAGCAAAAAATAACAACTCCCGTTTCTGGAAAACCTAGGGGCCATATATATAGAATACGAAATCACCCGATCGGGTGAAAAGTCACCCGATCAGGTGACCTGCTTCGTTTCTTCGGCAGTGCAGAATAGGATTCCACTCGGTCACCACGGCACGATCGGTTGAAGTTTGAAGTTGATCGATTGGATCTTCTGCCGTCGGGTGAACCGGTCGGTTGATCTCTCTGTGTCGTGGCTTCGGAGAATCGGCTACAGGGGAATCGATCGGGTGAAAGTCACCCGATCGGTTGGCATTCAGCGTCAGAATTCCAGAGAGTTGGGGGCATTTGAACCGGTCACTGAACCGACCGGGTGACTTCTTGGCCGCTCCAACTTGTGTCCGGGTGGTGCATGTGTGCATCACCCGATCGGTTGGAAGTGACCAACCGGTCGGGTGAGGGGCTGAAAGATGCGATCTTCGTCGTTTGACCTCCTGGATCACGCGTGACTCCTCCCGTTGCTCCGGGGACTCATGATATCGTCGTTTTATGTCCCATATGCTAGTAAACTCCTGCAAAATACGAAAAAACGCGGAAAAGTGAAAGAAAACAAGAAAACACGAGAAAACGAATATAAGACGGCAGTAAATAACAGAAAAATACGGAAGAAAACGTGCGCAAATATATGAAATATAAACGCACGTCAAAATCCCCCAAGCTGAACTCTTCCTCGTCCTCGAGGAAGACGAGTGAGAGTGGGAGCTCGGAGAGAGAAAATAGAGAGAAAGAGAGAAAAAGAAAACTCTATATCCTAGATCGCCCGTCAGGGCCAACAAAATCAAAACTGACACACCAAGCAAGCAAATGCCAAACCACATCACTAAACCAAGGAATACGAGTCCAGACAAGTGTCGTGGGCCCACGCGGTGAAGCGCGAGTGAGTGAGGTCGTGTGCTAGCAGACGGTGTCACTATCTACGATGTGCGATAAAGCTCGATATACACAAATCCAGGAAATGACCCAAATATCGATTCGAATTGAATAAACAGGTGAATATATAGTTCAAGCATGCATGGGAATAGAGAGAGAATCGAAACATATCATGCGTAAGGGACTCCACAACTAGGGTTAATGAAATCACCACACTATAGCCTAGATAATAGCTAAAAAGTTCCTAAGCCAAGTGTTTTCGAAAACGATGCGGGTTGAGATGATGTGGAGTAGAACACTCGGTGCAAATTCTTGCCTTCCCTTTATTCTCGGCAAGTAGGGAAAATATTCACAGGGGAATTTTTTTGGGTTTTGGTATTTGTATTTTTTGGCTTTTTTGGCTTTACAAATTTTTTTTCCTTTTTTTTCTTTTTTTTCTTTTCTTTTCTTTTTGGGTATTACTTTTCTTTTCTCTTTTTTTTGGATTTTTGGGTTTTTGGCTATACACATGCGTACTCTCCTAAGTGGGAGAACGGTACACGACGAGGGGATTTGCACCAAGTAAAACAAAAAAGAAATTGAAATCTAAACACTTGGGCAAAGGAAACTATTCTCGCCAATTAGAGCATGGGCTAAATGGGTTATCCTAGTCCTTAATTGTGGAATCCCGACACATGCGAATTGAAGTATATGATATATATATAGCATGCAGAAGCAGACAGGAGAAACAAATACCGCATATTCAAATCGAAGCAAGATAATCTAGGGGTCATTCATGGACAGGTATATAGAGTAAAATCACAAAGTAGAAGCATACCAAACAGCTAGGCACGACGCACGACTCACAAAAAGCTAAGTGGACCCACGATGCATGAAATGCAAGAGGACTCGATATCCTAGGGTTAGTGAACGCGATTATCGATGCCATGCTAGGTGTGTGTGATTTTGTGGCAATTCATCATAGGGTTCATCTCTAGGAGAAAGAGATAAAAAGAAGAAAAGAAAAAGAAAAAGATGGAGAAAAACGACTCAAAAATGAAGAAAAACGACACAAATGACGCACGAAGTGTGACTCCCCCAAGCTGAAGCTTGCATTGCCCTCAATGCAATAGAATTAAATACGGGAGGGCAATGAATAAGGGGGGAAACACGCACAGACACAAAAACACACGAAAGACAAGAAAGTCACACAAACGAGACTGAAAATAGGAATAAAAATAAAAAGCACACCACACGACATAAAAACAGAAAAGAAAAATAAATAAAATATAGAAAATCACACGACACGACAAATAAACAAACACACAAAGAAAAACGAAACACGACAGCACACAGATAAAAATTTGACTTCCCCCAAGCTAGACATGACAATGCTAGTAAGATGATGTGACGGTGACAATGCAGAGATATACAAGGGGGAGGTCAATAAAAGAAAAGAAAGGAAATAGAAAATAAAAAATAAAAAAGAAGGGACTCGACACGTGAATGAGTCCCCCCTAGCAGTGGTAAAGTAGGGCCCCGCAAAGACAGATGGGCACTAAAAATAGGGGGAGGCAAAAGCTGGATGGGAAAGTATCAAGCAGAAGCACCACCCTCTGGGGGTGGTGATGGGGGCCTGTGCTGAGGACCAGGAGTGGTGGGGGGTGGGATGTGAAGCTCGGAGACATCGGGTGGGTCAGTGCGAATGTGACGAATGAGGCTTTGAAGGACGGGTAGGTCATGCTCGACGGACTCCTGAGTTGCCCGACCACCAGCTCCAGCTAGGAGGAGCATGGACATGAACCGGTCGGCTTGGTCGTCGTCATGGAATGACACTTCGTATTCGGCATCGCCAATGTAAACGGGGTCAGTGGCGCGTGGGGTGGTGGTGGCGGGTTGGGTGGTGGATTGTGTGCGACGAGTGCAACGGGTGGGCCTAGGGTTGGAAGAGCTGGCGTCGGTGGGCTTAGCACGGCGAGGAGGCATTGTGTAGGAATCGTGTGTGTGTGTGTGTGTGTGTGTATGCAAAATACGATGAATACACACTAACACGGCAAACGAGCAAAATGAAATTCTAGTGCAAAATAAAAATTGAGCTAAGGAGCGAGGTTACCCAATTAAGATGAAGATCATTGCTCGTAGACGCCCCAACGCAATGGAACAAGAGCACGTGTGAAGCCGCGGCGAATCCTTCCAGCAATTTCGAAAACTGGGGAAAATGGGCGAAAATTAGGGCTTGAAGTGGGTGAGATTGAAGAAGAAGGGGAAGAAATTGATGGAGAGATGAAAAAGGAGGGTGGAGAGATCGATTAGGGTCGGCTGAGAGGAGGAGCGAGGTCGGGCGAAGGCGGAGAAGGCGAAACGACAATCGGGATTTCGAAATTAGGCGAGGGCGGAACGAACGGGCGGAGGGCGATATATATAGGATTTTAAGTCGAACCGATCGGGTGAAATATCACCCGATCGGTTGACCTTTAGGTCGAAATTATTGCTGGAAGACGGCTACAGGCGACCCGATCGGGTGAAGGTTACCCGATCAGTTCGCCGCTTCACACCTTTTTCCAGAGAGTTTGGTATAGCTCACCCGGTCTGTCACCTGATCGCTCTGCGTATCAACCGATCGGTTGATCATTTCCCAAAAATTCTCGAGAATTCAGTCCAGTTCACCCGGTCTTTCACCCGGCCTCACATGCCCTCACCCGATCGGTTCGTTGATACGGCCGTTGACGTGCGTTTATATTTCATATATTCACGCACGTTTTCTTTTGTGTTTCTCCGTGTTTTTCCGCCGTCTCTTATTCGTTTTCGTATATTTTCCCATTCTCTTTCACTTTTCTTTGTTTATCCATGATTGCAGGGGTTCGACCACGTAGGGTACGTTTAACGATGATATCCCAAGTCCCCGGAGCAACGGGAGAAGTCACGCGTGATCCAGGGGGTCAAACGTCGAAGAATTCATCTTTTAGCCCCTCACCCGGTCGGTTGGTCATCTTCAACCGATCGGGTGATGCACGCGTGCACCACCCGGTCTCTGCCACAGCTCACAAAGAAGTCACCCGACCGGTTCGCAGACCGGTTCTGCGGGGGGCTGTTCTCTGTTTTTCGAGCAGAATTCCAACCGATCGGGTGACTCTCACCCGATCGGTTCATCTGTAGCTGAAGAAGAAGAGCTGAAGACACAGACGTCGAACCGATCGATTCACCCGACTGCTCCAAGATCCAACCGGTCACTCAAGAACTCACCCGACCGGTTCATGAGATCGGGTGAAAACTCGCTGTTTTCTGCTATTAATCTGTAACGGATCAACCAATCGGTTGACTTGTCAACCGATCGATTGATGCGAAAATCTATAAATAGAACCCCTATGGTTCCAGAAACGGGAGCTGTTGTTTTTTCTACTGTTTTATTTCCTTGTGACGGCTGTAATTGTTACTCTTTTGTAAGTTTTCAGATCTTTCTAAAATTTTAGTATTGTCTTTATTACTCCATTACTTCCGCATTGCAATTGTCCGATTATGATTTCAACGGTTAAGTTTCATTTAGATCGCTTTTTCATGAATTTTTGTGAGTAGTTACCAAATCTGGGATTTTGGTGGAAACCCCTTCGGGGGCTCTTCCCGATGCATCCATAGGGTTAGGAAATCGATAGGGAGTAGGAATCTAACGGTTACGCGAGGTGTTTCATTGTCATCGGCGGGAAAAAGACCGCCTTTGACCGTTGGGCCAAGGGGGAATAAACTTGGCGGTTGACTCCCTAGCCATAGCTCACGCCTTTAGCGTAGACGCCGAATCCTAGCACGCGGGAGCGGCAGGATGAGACGTCGGGAGATATCGTTGCGGGCTTAGTTCACCCGGGATCGATCAGTGTTAATGGACACGGGAGTGCCCACTGATCGAATCCGGGAAGTCCGGTGTATCATCCTGGGCACCGACTGGAATATCGGGCCCATGGGACGCCGGTACCACTTTCAGAGGCAACGTCTCACCATTAGACCCTAATCCCGATCGCTATCCATACCCGTAGGCCGTATCGGCGAGAGTCTCTCGTCGGGTTGGAAACCAAAGTCCCGGGTTTACTTTCTTTTTGTTCATACCTTTTTATTTTCTTTCGTGACAACCATCTACCGATTCGGGCTAGCTCGCCCCTCGGGGTGATTTAGGTCCTACCTGACCCAAGCACAACCTCGCCTCCCTGAGTTCGATATTCCCGCACCCTACACTAACCGTGAAACTTGCGGTAAATGACACCGCGCCGCCGCGACGCAAGCGGGGTGCCGGTCAAGTTTATGGAGCCGCTGTGAGTTGTGAACCGACCGGTTGGGGCCTTGTTTTCTGCAAAAGTGCAGAAACGGCCTAAGTCCCTCAACGGAAGTTCTTGCGGTTGGATTTATTTATAAAAAATAGACAAAATAAAGTTAAAAATAGTCCTAAAATGGAAACAAATGGTTAGAGCATGGGTTGCGTCCCATGAAGCGCTTTTGTTTAACGTCGTTAGCTCGACGCCCGTGGATGATGTTCAAGGTGGGCGATACGGGTGATGCCCAAAGTCTGGCATCGCTTCAGCTTCTCCCTTTGTTGTAGTCGGTGGCGACAAGAAAACTTGCTCGACTACCCTCCCTTTGTTGGCGGGGTCCGGGGGCTTCTCCTTCATATTGGCGGCCACCGCCACTTGCTTAAAGATCCGGACCTCATCCCCGGTGAGCTCCATGGGCTCTTTGCCTTTTCTCCTTGTAGGAGGAGCTTTTGGGAATCCGGGAGGGATCACATGTCGGGCGAACGCCTCATCAGCAACTTCTTTCTCTGGCGAGCCAACTTGCTCTCCAAGATCTCCCAAGTGGTCGGGGGGATTTCTCGAGAGAATTTTCCAGGAGCTTGCATCCACAGCTCTCTCTTCTTCTAGCTCCAGTGCATTAATACTAGGATCATCCGGAGGATCGGGGTACTTCATCGACAACCCCAAGTCAAATTCGACTTTTTCTTGGCCGACGTTGAGGGAAAGCTTCCCATTCTTCACGTCTATCAAAACTTCGGCTGTTGCCATAAAGGGCCGTCCAAGGATAATAGGGGTGTGCTTATCTTCCGGCATGTCCATCACCACAAAATCAACCGGTACTTGTACTCCACTCACATCAACGGGGAGGTCATCTACTACTCCCACCGGGTTTTTTACCGAACGGTCAGCAAGCTGTAATGTCATGCCGGTGGGCTCCAAGTCTCCCATCCCTATTCTCTTGTATAGCGATAGGGGCATTAAGCTGACGCTCGCTCCTAGATCGACGAGCGCCCTCTGGATTCGCACTTCCCCAATAGAGCAAGGTATGGAGAAACTTCCTGGGTCTTTGAGCTTGGGTAGGTTTACGCGCTGAATGAGGGCGCTGCACTCCGCCGTTAATACGACCTCCTTTCTGGATCCTCGTGTCACCAAATCCTTTAGAAATTTTGCGTATGAGGGAATCGTCTCGATGGCTTCGAGGAAGGAGATTTGTAAGCTCAGATCTTTCACCATGGCAAAAAATTTGCCATACTTCTCATCAATCCTGGCTTGGGCAAGCCGTTGTGGAAAAGGCACAACGGGCTTGAGCACTCTGAGGTTCCCTTCCTCATTTTTTTTCTTCTCCTCTCCATGGACTCCCTCCGGAGTAGTTGGGTTTGGCGACGAAGCACCGTCGTCATTTAATTTCTCAATTAGTCGTTCCACGACCAACGGTGCTTCCGGTCCTTTGGAGGGCACTCTCGTGGGTATTTGCGTTCCGCTCCTCAAGACGATGGCGGACACGTTCTCATGTTCATGCGTGAGCGCCAAGGTCGATTTACCCCCTCGGGTTCACTTCAGGCTGTGGTGGTAATAGATTCTGCGGTCTCTAAAGGTTCGCCACTTGTAACCCCAGCTGGGTCACCTAATCAGTGAGAACTCTCTGTCCCATCTCCATCTTCAGATTTATCTTCTCCTGGTTGGTGATGTATTGAGTCAAGAGGGACTCAACCAGAGAGATGGCCCTCTGATGGCCATATTGCTGCTGGATGGGCTGCTGATTCCTTGGAGCATATTGCTGATACTGTTGTGGAGGTTGTTGCTGCTGGAATTGTTGCTGCTCAAACTGCTACCGAGGCCTAGCCGGCTGATATATCTGTTGTTGTTACTGAGTCGGCTGTTGATAAGGCGCCCGGTAGCTAAGGTTGGAATGATTCTGGCTGTTAGGAGAGTAGGCCGGGTTGGAGTTGGTTCGTGGTGGAAAAGGCGCATTCCATGTAGGATTGTAAAATAATGCGCTCGCCTGATCCAACGGTGGTGAGATGTCACCACCGTCGAATTCTACAAAAACTTCGGATTCCACCGCAGCAATCTGTTGTGTACCGACGCCACCGACGCCTACCATCAAAGCGGAGATCTGGGTCGACAGCAAGTCAAACTTGCTGGATAATTTGTCGACGTCCTCGACTCTGTCCATGCCCCCAAATCTAGGTGTGGCTCTCTCGTCATACCACCGCTCATTGTTAGATGCTATATTTTCCAGAATCTGTCCTGCATCTTCTTCACTTCTTGACATAAAGGACCCTCCAGCCGCGACGTCCATGGAAGATTTCAAATCGTCCCTCAACCCATTATAGAACAGATTTATGATCTGCCACTTGGGGAGCTCATGGTGGGGACATCTCCGCTGCATCTCCTTGTATCTGGTCCAGGCTTCGTGCAGAGACTCGTGGCTGGCCTGGGAGAATGAGGAGATCTCACTCCTCAGCTTCATGGTCTTCCCCGGAGGAAAGAAATTCGTCAGGAAAGCATTTGAGAGCTTCTCCCAGGTGTTGAATGTATTCGGGTCCTTCCCCCTAAGCCACAGCTTGGCCTTATCTCGCAGAGAGAAGGGGAATAGCTTCAGTCGGATCGCCTCAGTTGTGACACCGTTTATCCGGAAGGTGTCACATTTCTCCAAGAAGGAGTCCAAATGTTCAATGGGGCTCTCCATGGGTGCACCCAAAAATTGATCCTGCTGGATCCACATCACCAAAGACGACTTAAGCTCGAAGCTTTGGGCCGTAATAGCAGGAGGATGGATGGCGGAGGCGGACTCGATGGATGGCATCGAGTACTCCAGCAGGGACTTGTGAGGCGGGGTGTTCTCCCCCATGGTTTTAGGATCCTCTCTTCTTCGCTTCTCGGCGGCCAAACGCCTTAGGGTGGCGTTTATCTCTGGATCAACGGGAATCAAGTCGTCGAGACTTCTTGAACTCATGTGCATGAAAAACAACAAACACCCATGAAGCAAAAAGTGGGAAAGAAACAGATAAGATAAAAAATAAAAAATAAAAATAAGAAAATAAAAAGGAAAAAGAAGAATGCGAAAATTATCGCGAGGTAGGGATGAGAGCTAGACACAAGGGTTCATGAAATCCTAAAATAACAAGCACGTTGCCTCCCCGGCAACGGCACCATAAAGCTTGACGTCCCCCTCTTTTGTGCGTGTTTGATGTGTGCAATAATATGATTGGGGGTGTGAGATTTAAATATTTGTAACCGCAAACGCACGGTGTTGTAGTGTGGCTTGGGGGTCGAACTCAGGGATGCGTGGATGTGCTTGTGTCAAGGAGGATCAAATTCACCCCATGGGCGAGCTAGCCCGAATCGGATGATAGGTTGTCACAGTAAATGGAATGCAAGGGATAAACAATATAAAGGAAAACCCCGGGACTTTGGTTTCCACCCTATCGAGCGTTCTCGTCGATACGGCCTACGAGTAGGATAACGATCGGAATTAGGTTCTAATGGTGAGACGTTGCCACTAAGAGTGGTACCAGCGTCCCATGGGCCTAATATTCCGGTCTGTGCCCAGATGATACGCCGGACTTCCCGAGTTAGGTCAGTGGGCACTCCCGTGTCCATTAACACTGTCCGACTCCGGGAGCACTAAGTTCGCAACGATAACTCCCAACGTCTCATCCTGCCGCTCGTGTGCGCTAGGATTCGACGTCTACGCTAAGGGCGCGAGCTATGGCTAGGGAGTCAACCGCCAAGTTTATTCCCCCTTGGCCCAACGGTCAAAGGCGGTCTTTTTCCCGTCGATGACAATGAAACGTCCCGCGTAACCGTTAGATTCCTAATCCCTATCGATTTCCTAGTCCTATGGACGCATCGGGAAGAGCCCACGAAGGGGTTTCCACCAAAATCCCAGATTTGGGAACTACTCACACATATTTAGTAAAAAGCAATCTAAATAGAAATCGACCATTAGAAACATGATCGGGCGATTGAAAAGCAGTAAGAGCAACGCTAATAACATTATATTAAAGTTTGACAAAAATCGGAAAACTTACAAATATCTGAAAAATTACAGCCGTCAAGAAAGAGAAAAAACAGCAAAAAATAACAACTCCCGTTTCTGGAAAACCTAGGGGTCCTATATAAAGAATACGAAATCACCCGATCGGGTGAAAAGTCACTCGATCGGGTGACCTGCTTCGTTACTTCGGCAGCGCAGAATAGGATTCCACCTGGTCACCACGGCACGGTCGGTTGAAGGTTGAAGTTGATCGGTTGGATCTTCGTGCCGTCGGGTGAACCGGTCTGTTGATCTCTCTGTGTCGTGGCTTCGGAGAATCGGCTACAGGTGAACCGATCGGGGGAAAGTCACCCGATCGGTTGGCATTCAGCATCAGAATTCCAGAGAGTTGGGGGCATTTGAACCGGTCACTGAACCGACCGGGTGACTTCTTGGCCGCTCCAACTTGTGTCTGGGTGGTGCACGCGTGCATCACCCGATCGGTTGGAAGTGACCAACCGGTCGGGTGAGGGTCTGAAAGATGCGATCTTCGTCGTTTGACCCCCTGGATCACGCGTGACTCCTCCTATTGCTCCGGGGACTCATGATATCGTCGTTTTATGTCCCCTATGCCAGTAAACTCCTGCAAAATACGAAAAACACGGAAAAGTGAAAGAAAACAAGAAAACACGGAAAAGTGAAAGAAAACAAGAAAACACGAGAAAACGAATATAAGACGGCGGTAAATAACGAAAAAACACGGAAGAAAACGTGCGCAAATATATGAAATATAAACGCTCTTCACTTCTCCATCCTATATTTGTGTGCATTAGCGTATTCTGCATCATGCCAATTGTTTGTGCAATAGAAATTCATATACTCCATTTTTTAATAAATAAAAATAAAAAAACAAAAGTTTATGTACAGTAAAGTGGAAAGATCTCACCGAATGTCCCCTAAATGAAATAAACTGTGGTAACAAACCATTCTCCCCGGCAATGGCGCCAAAAACTTGCCTAGCCCAAAAATGTGCTTCTCTCAAGCTAAAGAGTCCGTGCAAGTAATATAGATCTGGGAGTCCAGATGTCGAATCCTCAGGAGAAAATCTGTTGCAACCACAAAGCTTAAATCAAATAGAAAGCCAACGTAAAGAGACTAACCACTTTTAATGGTGATGGTTTGAATGGGTTTGATCGTGAATTTTAGTACGTGAACAATACGAGCAAAGAAAGTTACGTGTATGAAAATATCTATGAGAAGTATGCACATGGTATGGGTTCATTAGGATCCATGATTTGTATTAATTTGGTTGACTAAATATAACTCAATGAATTCTCTTTATGAGAGCAATTCATCAGAGGATACCCTTGTGGGGATTAAAGCAAAATATCGAATATGATCGTTGCTAAAGTTATAATCTTTTAAAAATATGATATGAAACTCCCTTTTGGGGAGATCAAAACTCACCCTTGTGGGGCGATCATCAACTCAATCACGTTCTTTTGGAAGATGAAAAAGATGATTTTAAAATAAAGATTACAACTTTATCAACGTTAACAATTTAGCACAAAGATTCAACCAAGCAAATACAAATCATATCTCCTAACTACAACATACCATGCATAATGAGAATTTAGCCACACATACTGAAAATAACTAAGAATTTCTTCACATTAAACATGGTTCTAAGCAATACAAGCAAATAGAATTGAAAATACGCAATAGAGTTCAAAAGATATCACCAAATACGCTCGCTTTTAGCCTAAGAAAACCCTTCTTCTTCCTCTAAAAACTCTCTGAAAATTCCCTCAGGTTGTTCTCTGTAATGTCAGGGATTTGCTGCAAAAATCGGATCCAAAATCGTCCATATACGCCAAGAATACGAAGCAAAAACCCTAGAATACCATATATACTATCATTATGGGTTTTATAGGCTTAATGGGTTGAAAAACCGCTTCATTTACGCATTCAAACCCTATCCACAGTCGGAGCAAATGCTAGCCGCTCATCCATGCGGGATTGATCCAGGGGCTGCCGCGTCGCCCTTAGAAACCGTGCGCCCGCATCCGTGATGCTCCGAGCGTAACTCGGATTAATTCCCAGCATCGGATTTTTCGATCGACGCTCGTGATGTCGCCGCGTGTCCCTTGGAATCGTGCCCGCTGTGCTGTGATCTGCTTATGTTCGGACCGTTGGATCGACATCCAACGGACCATAATTAGCCATGTCTCCCGTATATCGAACTCTCATTTCAAAACGCGGGGGCCTTCTCGTCCGTAGGATCTCGATCGGAGGGTTGTCGCTGAGCCACGTCGCCTAAGGGATCTCGTCGCTCCGCTCTTGATCTCAGCCATCGGATGAAACATGGACGGTCGAGATGCGCCCCCAATTCACCCGCTCTTTGCTGTGAGGTGATCGCGTGCGGATCGTTGGATCTTCGATCAGCGCTCCAGAATATGCCACGTCGCCCGTAACTTTCCTCGATTGCAAACTGTTGGATTGGGATCCAACGGATGAAGACGCAGCCCGCTTATTTCAATCCCGCTCGTCCTCGTTCATTGGATTAAGCAGGAACGAGCGGATGGATGTCGCGTGTCGCGCCGAGATTCGTGCGCCGACTGTATTTTCGTATTTCCGTGTGTATTTCCCCATTTAATTAGTATTCTACTTTCAAAAATTCATAGTAATTAGCACAGATCTCAGAAAAATACAAATAAATAGTCGTTGGAATCGTGAGATCGAGACCAAGCCATGAAAAATATAATAAGGCAGAAATACTCAATAAAATTCATACTTTGTGCACAAATCGATGGTTTGCTCTAATAAATAGTGATTTACAAAATACGAACATGTTAGAGACCAATTAAGCATTATATGAGCACAAAATAGGGCTAAATGGGGGGTTAAATATGCAATATTCAACCCGAATCAACCATTGAGCTTTGCAAGTGATACAACCTATCAAATCGAAGAGGGTTGAATGGTGAACACGTATGAACAAACAGCGCATCATTCCGAGTTCGTTTGACCCCTCAAACGAGGACTCAAACATGGCCCAAAACTAGTTTTTCGTAAAAACTGCAGCCGTCGCACAAAATTGGGTTTAAAAACATCTACTGTGGCCTCCAGGCGGGTCGGGCGCCTGCTAGGCAGGCACCCGACCCGCAATGCCAAATTTGGCTTTTTCACTGTTTTGGCTCTATTTTGTGCGTTTGGTGTCCATTTTTGACGCGGTTTGAACCTACGTTTAGACCGGGACGATCTCGTCATCTAGGTAACCTTTTCCTCGTGTTTATTATATTAAATATGCACGTAAATATTTTTACGACACATTTAATTCTCTTTTGCATCATATGCAAAATTCTCACATCCTTAATGTTCTAAACTTATATCACAAACTCTTTGCGACTTATAAAATCCATTTACATCTAATACAAATGAACTGAGGACATACATCCTCCAACTGACAAAACATATATAAATATACTCAGATAAATTGTACCAAATAACATATTATTATTTTGAACAAAATGTTTCAATTACAAAATAATTGGCCTCGAGGGCTTACATTTACTGACATCTCCCACTTGCACTCAGGCCCAATTATTCTGGTATCACATACCACTTTTACATATGAGTCTCTCTAGATGATCACGTGATAGAGCCTTCGTTAATGGATCTGCTAAATTTTTCTATTGCAGAGACACCCAGGAGTTTTATGTTCTTTGATTATATATCTTATATCTACGAAGAATATCTTTGCAGCCTCGGTTACTGGATCAAAACTCTAGTCCTTCACAAGTATTTAAGAATTGACTTAACCAACTTCAGCGTCCTTCTCCAGTGTCAGATTGATATCGACTTATTGCATCGGGTGCAAAAGTGCATCGGGTCTGGTACATCTCACAGTTTACATGATGGATCCAATTACTGAAGCACATGGGATCCCTATATTGTAATCTCATTGAAGACATCACTTTGAAAGAGTTATACCATGATTGGTCGGTATCAAACCGCACATACTATGCTAACCCATTTTAACATGGGGTTAATGTACTTGGACTAGGAGAGACTCTGCATCCTTTTAAATCTATCTCTATAGATTTTTACACCGAGTGTAAATGATGCTTCTCCTAAGTCATTTATGGAGAATTTGTTTGACAGCCATCTTTTGATAAAGTTCAACATCTCCATATTGTTTATCATCAAAAGGTGATGTCATCCACGTACAATGTGAGGATAACTTAAAGAATTATCATGGTCTGGTCTTATGCAGTCTACACACTTTCTCTTCGCTCACACTGACCTCGAGACCTTCTGGCTAAGTCATGTAACATTTACATCCTCCTGCTAGTTTTCATAGTCATAAGTGATAGCGCCTACAATTTGAATAGACTTGTGCATGGCTACTGGTGAGAATATTTCGCAACTAGCCCAGCCTTGCATGTTTCTATCTTTCCATCTGCACAGATCTTTCTCCTTGAAGATCCATTTGTAGCCAATAGGAACATTTCCCTTGGGTGCATTTTCTAAGGTCCATACTTTATTATGCGCATGGAATTCATTTTGGATTTATTGCATTAATCCATTTCTCAGAGTCCCTACTCTGAATGGCTTCCTGGAAGCTAACGCAGTCATTATCAACTATGATGTTATCCCAACCCCTCCGTCTATGAGAAACACGTAGTACTTCTTATGGGCTCGAGGAATCCTATTAGACTGCCTAATGATTGGCAGGGAAATATCACGTTCTGCCTCTACCACTGGTTCTGACATCTGTTCTTGTGTTAATTCTCCTTCTAGACATTCATCCAGATCTACCACTTTGCCTACAACTTCCTTCATAAGGAACTCCTTTTCTAGAAAGGTGGTATATTTGGAGACAATAACTCTTTGTTGTTCCTGGTAGTAGAAGATGTACCATATAGAATGTTCTGGATACCCAATGAATTTACATATGACAGACATATCATCCAATTTTTCTGGATTATATTGTTTGACATATGCATGACAACCCCATGCCCTAATATGATTAAGGCTGGGTTCCCTGCCACTCCATATCTGATATGGAGTCGTCGTCATGGATTCGGACGGAACCTAATTGAGAGTATAGGCAGCAATTTCTAGGGCATATCCCCTGATGGAGGTTGGCAATTTGGCGTCACTAATCATGGATCACATGATATCTAACAAAGAGCGATTCCTTCTCTTTGACACATCGTTATGTAAGGTGTGTAAGGCGGCGTGATTTGATAGAGAATCTTATTCTCTTTTAGGTACGCATGAAACATATGGCTTAAGTATTCTCCTCTGTGATCAAATCAAAAGTTTTAATACTATGTGCCAATCTGTTTTTCTTTTTCGTTACAATTCTCTTTAAATCACTCTAAAATATCGGACTTATGTTTCATCAAGAACATGTGTACATACCTAAGGTGATCTTCATTGAATGTAATAAAACATGAACGACCCTCTCTGGCTAAGGTAGACATGGATCTGCATACATCTGAATGTACGTGACACCAGAGTTCACAAACTTCCCCCTTTGTCCTACAAAAGGAGTTTTGGCCATTATATCTCGGAGGTAAGATTCTCTAGTGTCGTATGACTACACAATTCAACTGGCCTATAGACCCCCTCTTTAAGAAACTTGCTAAGTCTCTTCTCTTTGATATGGCCTAGTCTACTCTGCTAGTATAGGTTTCATTTGTTTCATTGTGTTTTCATGCAGTAACATTTAATACATCATCGTCATTCAAAGTATATACATCATATCCCAAATTTACGCAATTTTACAATCAAAGAAATAAGTTCATAACTTTTCATTGATTGTAAATACAATGTTTTCATCTCTAGCCAAAACCGAGACAGAGATTACATTGCATGTAAAATTTGGAACATAATTTTGCTTCAGAAGCATGCCGACAACATTCGTCAAGGTGTGTCGGACGTCTCCTATGGCCCCAGCAGCAATGCTTACTCCGTTTCCGATCTTGAGAATGTCACCTTCCTTTTTGAACCTTCTATTCCTTCTCAGCCCCTGTAACCAATTAAAAATGTGAGATACTGTACTGGTATCAAATACCATGCATTTAGAAGTCACGGAATGGATTATACTTTGTATAACAATTATACCTGAAATTGAAACATCGGTATGTCCCTTCTTATTTTTCTCCAGGAACATCTTGCAGTTCCTCCTCCAATGTCCTTTCTTATGGCAGAAATAACACTCTGACTCAGCTGACACCCCTTTCTTCACATTTCCATTTCCCTTCTCTATGTCCTTAGATTGAAGGGCCTTCTTCTTCTTTCCTTTGCCTTTGGGCTTGGAGGAAGAAGAAGTGCCGAAAACCAACTATGAAGCATGTTGAGGAGAGTTCAGGAAGTTCAACCTCATTCTTGTTCATAATAAAACTACTTATGAACGGGGCAAACTTTGGGGTAAGGGAATGAAGGACCAAGTTCGTAGACAACTCATGGTCCAAGATGAAACCAAGCTCTACAAGATCCTCAATGTACGCAATCATATTGAGTACATGATCTTGGACCGTGCCTCCACTCATCTTCATGTTAAACAATTTACACGAAGCTTCAAACCTTGCGGCCCGAGATGATTTTCCATACAATTGTTTTGTATTTAGGAAAATACTACGAACATCCATATACTCGTATCGCCTGTGGAGCTCATTGTCCATAGAGGCCAGAGTGAGGCAGTGAGCTTTTTCATCATCCAAGAGCCATTGCTTATAATATTCAACAATCTCAACCTTGGCCCCTTTAGGTGGTTCTTTGGATGCAGGGTCTTTGATGACTTAGATAAGTATTTCAAAAGAAAGCACGAGGTTGATATTTCTGAGCCAGTCTTCATAGTTTTTACCAGTGAGCCTATTCATTTCTAAAATAAGCTTAAGCCCTGACGACATTGCTACAAAGAATAGAACACTTAATTTTAGCATGTGTTCATCAATTTTAAATATAGATAGATTGGTTTTTATCTAACTATATTCGCCCACTATTTTAGTGATTATCTCAACCCATAGAGATTGAACGAATAGTGTCGTTAAGTGGGAAAGGGACCCAACCACCTTGAGTTTCACAACTTTGAGTGTTGCCCAGCAAGTTGCTTGGCTCTGCGATCGATAGATAACTCTTCATAAATTACATCATAGTGATTCCCTTATATGTTTTTACCTCTAGTCACTTATAAACTTGAGTGTAGCCCAACAAATCATAATGACTAGTCTAGTCTAACCCTTGCTTTCTTGTTCAGTCTAACTTACACCGACGCTTGGGTATGTTCACGACGCGATGATTTGTGTTAAGCTGAACTACATCATATGTATAATGGAATTGGTTTCCAAAAGATAACCATGATATAGCTTGGGTGTAGCCCAACAACTATAACAGGATTTCCTGGTTACCAAATTCCAAAACCAAGGAGGTCTACAACTAATCTTGAAAAGGATTTTTAACGTAATTAACTATAATATAACCAATGTCTACATCATCGATAATTGGAGTTCTAGATTGATCCAGTTGAACACAGCCAGGCAGGTTTGGCCAGGTAGGATCACTTACCTCTAGTAAGGATGAGCCGTACTAGGGTGATCCAGACTAGACACCAAACGATTCTAGGCATTAGTTTGTGGATACATTAAGAACGTCGCTTATCGAAGTTATGCTTCGTTGATATGTGGCGTGTGCAAAATATTGCATGTGCTAACTCCCAAGTATAGGAGGCCACCAAGTAGTAATTTTCCTAGTGGGCCTAGGGTCAAACTCAAGGACAATTCATTTACGATCAACAACGATTGATAAATAGCTTTAACGATGAGAATATACCACCTTTTAAAGGAGAGGGTTGATTGATTGAATTTGGTTGTGAGAAGAAGAGTAATCAATGCAAACTATAAAAAGTGTAGGAGAGTACTCAAAGATGAGAAGTGTGAGTATTCGTGGTTTCCTGATGTTTTAGGGCTTGCAGGCCCATCCCAATTAACTACAACCTCTCATCCAGCTAAGGAAAGAGTGGTCGGATGATTTAGCATTTCATCGAACACGTGGGATGCAATAAAAATAGCAAATGAAACATTGAGAAAAATAACCAATAAGCATAATAGAGATGGTCCACTAGGATAGTACCTCTCTATGGATTCCACTTGGTTCTAACAAACAACCTAGTCTCAAAGTTTCATTCACATGTGAGAAATAAAATCATGCTTGAGATAAGATCTACACGACAATACAAACATCAATCCACCAAGAACACACATAGAGTTAAGCTACTCATAATGAACAAAGACAACATTTTTATCTCCAAAAACATTATCCAGTAGTTCATACGAGTGGGAAAAGCCAAGGAGAGAAATAAAAAGCAAAACTTTCAACTAAAAGAACCCCCTTTTGAGATGATCCCCAAGCTTTTCTCCTTGAGCTCCTCTTCTTCTCCAAGCTTTTCTTTGAGTTTTTGAAAGTGTGAGGGAAGAGAAGTTATTAGGCCACTTCACTCTTCCCTCCTTTTGATAGGGCAGCCCCAATAGGCTAAGGAATAACCACCCTCCATCTCCCAGATCAAGGGCTGAGATCGAAGCAAATTATCGGGTCTAAGTCTGGTTAAAAACACAGCTGACCCGAACCTAAATGTTGCCAGAAATTGATGAGTCGACACGGCCATGCGGCACGGCAGTGTTGAACTTCCTATAGAAGAACCACTCTGTCTAATTAATGGCACGACCATGCTGCACGGTCGTGCTAAACTTCTTGGAGAAACACCACTTTGTCTAGTTAATGGCATGGCCGTATTGCACGGCCGTGTTGAACTTCTTTCAGAAACACCACTATGTCTAATCAACGGCACAGTTGTGTTGCACGGTCGTGTTGATATTCTGCTGGGCATAAAATTTCCACACTACCGTGTGAAATATCACGCACAGCCGTGTGGCCCAATATGAGTCACCTCTTCCTTTTAAAATTTAAGCCTTCAATACAATCCAGAAAAATCCAGAAAAATTCCAGAATCAAATGTAAAGTATGATTGAGCTACAGAAGTGTTATTTCATGCATATAAAATTGTTGGGTCCACAAATAAAGTGGTTTACACAAAATGAACATATCAGAGCTCAAATATCTATAAATCATGCACAAATAACTCTAGTTAGGGGTGAAAACATACAATTTTCACCTCTAATTACACCCCCCAACTAGCTTTTTGCTAGACCCTTCGCAAAATAAGCGAAACAAAGTCTAAGCACTTGGAAGTATGGAAATCCCATAAATGAGTCATGACATAGTTC
The DNA here is from genome assembly GCA_030789695.1 of Scilla litardierei. Classification (NCBI taxonomy): domain Eukaryota; kingdom Viridiplantae; phylum Streptophyta; class Magnoliopsida; order Asparagales; family Asparagaceae; genus Scilla; species Scilla litardierei. The sequence continues at coordinate 131,454 of JAULAV010007065.1, forward strand.
ATGAGAGTCAATTTCTCCCCAAATCACATATCCTAGAAAGTATGGTATTGGAAAATTCATAATCACCACAACACACACCAAAACTCTCAAGTTAGCAAGGTTCAAGACAATATTGCATTCTTCCATTGCATAGTGTAATCTCCTACCATAATTCCGGCACGTCAAAAGAATTCGACCACCGATATCTAAAGATTTTCAAGGACACATGAATTTGAGCTTGCTACCTTTTTGTTTTCAATTCTTCACCATTTTTTACAGTTTTTTTGAAATTTGGCGCGATCCTGTATCAAGCTTAGGGTCAATGGCCCCTAGATCAAATGATCTTCGGGCATTGGGTTTGGAGAAACCCCAACGGACTCATTAACTCGAATCGCCTAAACTTATTTTTGTTTCTCTTGTGCATTCTTCAATGATCATATTTTTTGACGTGAGGCTCCAATGCTTCATAAGGCACGGATATCCGACTACTCAATGGGACTTCGAAGCACGATGCACTTTATTTATTTTTCTCTTTTTTTTCATTATAAAGCAAGCCCAAAAACAATCGTTGGTGATAATCTGGGTTATAATCGAGGCGAAATCTATTTGGTTTATGATTTAATCTATTCGAGTACTTCTACCTAGGAATCATGCCACAAAATATTTTGAATCAAGCTTCCATGCGTGTATTGGGTGAATTTGTCATGAAGATATGCATAAATTTCACGAAATGGGTCTTAAAAGGGATCCACATGGAAAAATAACTCAATACAACTATGTAACAACTAATTTTAGGGATTCATGAAAGGATTTAGAATAAGTTCGTGACATTGGTTTTAAAGGGTCAAGAATCACCACAAAATGGTTCACAATGTTACAAATGATAAATCCAAGCAAACTTTTCAAACTTTTCTATGCAATTGGCATGTGAATGATATGTATGCAAGTTTTTCAAGTTGTGTATGAAGAAAAAGTTTAAAATTTGTCCAAAAGTATATAAGTAAAAGTAAAATAGGAAAAATATGAACAAAACAAAAATTCTACCATCCCCAACTAAAGATATTCATTGTCTCCAATGAATGAAAGGGAAGTAGAAGCAAAAGTTGGAACAAACACCTATTTAGTCGCCGTCCGAAGGCGGGTCCGAAAGTTCCTTGGTGTTTCTCTCTTTAGATCACGAATCAAAGTAATGCTTCAAACGGTGTCCATTGACCTTGAACTCACTCCCATCTTTTTTGTTCACTAAGGTCACCGCGCCATGATTATAGACATGGTTTACCATGAATGTTCCGGACCATCTCGATCTAAATTTACCCAGGAAGGGATTAAGCCGGGAATTGTATAATAGCACTCTTTGCCCTGGGAGGAATTCTCTCCTCAAAATCATCTTGTCGTGCTCAATCTTCATCCATTCCTTGGCAATTTTCGCATTGTCGTATGCATCTCTCTGCAACTCCTCCAATTCTCATATCTGCAATTTACGCAAATTGTTGGATGAGTCACAAATGGAATTAAAATGTTTAATTGCCAACAAAGATTTGTGCTCTAGTTTTATGGGCAAATGGCAATGCTTTCCATACACAATCATATACGGTGACATTCCTAAAATTGTTTTATATCCGGTCCGATAGGCCCAAAATATTTCTGGCAATCATACACTCCAAACCTTCCCTATAGGATTCACCGTTTTGTAGGATTTTCTTGATTTCCCTATTGGTTAATTCCACTTGGCCATTGGTTTGTGGATGGTATGGTGTTGAAATTTTGTGAGTGAGCCCAAATCTCTTCATCAAGTTAAAGAATGACCTATTACAAAAATGAGAGCCACCATCATTAATTATGGCCTTAGGAATTCCAATCGTGTAAATATATTTTCTTTGAGAAATTTGAGCACGGTGGGACCCTGAACCCTCAATGTTTCTACATGCAATGGCTTCCACCCTCTTTGATACATAATATACGGCTATCAAGATATATGTGTACCGAAATGAAATGGGGAATGGCCCCATGAAATCTATGTCCCAACAATCAAAAATTTGAATTTCTAAGATTGGGTTCAGGGGCATCATGTTCCTCTTTGTTATGCCTTCTAACCTTTGACACGACACACAAGATTTACAAAAGGTGTATGTGTCACTAAACATTGTGGGCCAAATAAAATCCACATTGAAGAATTTTTTGCCACCGTTTTGTGTGCCGAAAAGTGTCCCCCACATGAACCAGTATGACAAAAGTGTAATACACTATTGAACTCATCATTTCGTACACATTTCCTAACTATTTGTCCGTGCAATATTTATACAAATACGGATCATCAGAAAAGAATGATTTTACATCATGCTTGAATCTCTGTATATCCTGAGGTGACCAAAAGTGAGGAACCTTACTTGACACCAAGAAGTTTGCAATATCAGCATACCATGGCAAGGAAGACACTGCAAATAATTGTTCATCCGGGAAGGCATCATGTAGCGGTGTGTCGGCGGGCTCATTTCCGTAAGTGAGCCGTGACAAATGGTCCGCCGCCAAGTTCTCCGCGTCCTTCTTGTCCTTGATGACGACATGGAATTCCTACAAAAGTAATATCCATCGGATTAGCCACGGTTTAGCATCCTTTTTAGAAAGAAAATATTTCAAGGCTGAATGATCTATAAAAATCAAAATTAGTGACCCTAAAATATAGCTCCTAAACTTTTCTAAAGCAAAAATTACGACGAGCAACTCCTTCTCCGTTGTTGTGTAGTTCCTTTGGGCTTCGTTGAGGGTTTTGCTCGCATAGTAGATAATACATTGTACTTTCTCCTTCTTTTGACCAAGCACCGCTCCCACTGCAAAATCACTAGCATCGCACATGATCTCGAAGGGGAGGCTCTAATTCGATACCCGTAAAATGGGAGAAGTGGTCAATAAACACTTCAATAATTCAAAAGAAGATTAACACTCTTGTGTCCAAATAAATTCTTCATCAATTGTTAGTAAGTGGCATAAGGGTCGCGAAATGGCGCTAAAGTCCTTGATGAAACGATGATAGAACCATGCATGCTCTAGGAATGATCGCACATCCTTCATGGTTCGTGGAGCCAGTAGCTTTTCAATTAATTCCACTTTGGCTTGGTTCACCTCCATTCCTTGCTTTACGACCTATGTCCAAGAACCATTCCATCCATAGTCATGAAGTGACATTTCTCCCAATTGACGAGGAGGTTCTTCTCGATGCATCTATTTAAAACCAAAGAGAGGTTAAATAAACAATCTTCAAACAAGCTACCAAAAACCGAAAAGTCATCCATAAAAATCAACACAATTTCAACCATTTCACTAAAAATGCTTAGAACACACTGTTGGAATGTGGCGGGAGCGTTGCATAAACCGAATGGCATCTGCGAAAGGCAAAGGTGCCGAATGGACAAGTGAAGGTGGTCTTCTCTTGGTCCTCCGGGGCAATTTCTACTTGGTAGTAGCCTGAGTGCCCGTCCAAAAAACAATAAATTCATAGCCCTCCACCCTCTCTACAATTTGGTCTAGAAAAGGCAAAGGAAAATGGTCCTTGCGGGTCATGGCATTGAGCTTCCGATAGTCTACACACGTACGCCAACTGGTGGTGGTTCGCATAGGAATCAACTCATCATTCTTGTCCCTAACGACGGTGATTCCGGACTTTTTAGGCACTACTTGAATGGGACTCACCCATCTACTATCCGATATCTCGTATATAATACCCACATCCAACAACTTCACAATTTCATTTTTTGCAACATCCTTCAACGTCAGGTTAAGCCGACGTTGCAACTCCCTTGAGGGTTAGAATCCTCTTCCAAATAAATGTGGTGTGATCAAACTAAACGGCTAATTTTCGTGATATCCGCTAGTGTCCATCCATAGCCTTTTTGTGTGTTTGCAATACATCCAATAAGTAGTGTTCTTGCTTAGGAGTGAGGTTAGAATTTATTGCCCCCGGGAATGTCTCACCCTCCCCATTGTAGGCATACTTCAAATACTCTGAAAGTGGCTTAAGCTCCAATTTAGGATGCTCCGAAGATGATGGCATTTGAGGCGGGGAGTCCATAGGCAACAGCTCAAATCTTGGGACCCATTTGGTGCTTGGTCTCACGTGCGTCTCCTACACAAGAAAAGATTCATCAATATGTTCACAAAAACCATCAAGAAAGTTTAAGTCATTATCAAATTTGGTACCAAAATAATCTTCTACCCATGAGTGTATTGGTTTCGAAGCTAGGAAGTCAACCATGTTAACTCATCGTATTCACCCTCTCTTTGTGGCAATTTACATGCATTGGAAATATTGTGCTAGAGTGTCATGTTCCCAAAAGAAATTTTTAATTGACCACTCCTATAATTAATCAAGGCATTGCAAGTGGCCAAAAATGGTCTTCCTAGGATTATCAGGATTGGATTCCCTGATGTGGGTCCTTGAATGTCAAGGACAATGAAGTCAATGGTGTAATAGAATTTGTCCACTTGGACACGCACATATTTCACACAACCCCATGGAATCTTCACGCTCTTATCCGCTAGTTGTAAAACAACCGACATGCTTTTTAATTCACCCAACCCTAATTGGAGAAAGACCGGGTATGGAAAGATGTTAACACTCGACCCCAAATCTAAAAGTGGTTGACCTATCCTCTTTGTCCCTATTGTGCATTCAATTGTAGATGAACATGGGTCTCTAAATTTTGGGGGAGCGTTATGTTGAACAATGGAGCTCACTTGCTCCGTCAAAAGATCTTTTTTCTTCACATTCAAATTCCTCTTCACCGTGCATAAATCTTTAAGAAACTTAGTATATGTGGAAATTTGATTAATTGCATCAAGTAAAGGAATGTTAATTTGATATCGTTGAAAAATCTCCTTGATTTTTGCTTGATACTTATCCTTGGTTGGCGGAAAATTTTTTTGAGGGAATGGCACTAAGGTGGAATATGACTTGAGCTCCTTGGAAGTGATCATCTCATTTGTTCCCTCGCCATGTACCTCCTCTAGCACCAACATTTGTTACTTCTCTCCCGCTTTCCCATCTTGTGGATATTTATGTGGTTCCACGTTCTCAAAGACCTTGTCGCTCCTTAACGTTGTCACCACTTGACATTGCTTCATCGAACCTCCCGCTGATGAAGAAGAGTTCACATTGGGGTTGGGCATTGGTTGGGATTGTAATGATCCCAATATTAATGTACGTGTATTGGTATGTATTTTGGGCGTAGATGCGTACGTATAATTTTTGGGAATTATTCCATATTCTTTCTTTAATTTTTGTGGTGAATGAATTATTTTTAAATGATTTTAACTCATTATTTGGAATTGTTAAATGAAGTATACATGAATGAATACATGTATAATGGATGGTACCTAGTATTAAGACATGTATTCTTATTTACAAAAAAATTAAAAATCCTAATTTGTCATGCAATGCCACCTCATTAAGCTATGTGTCATTTGGAGATTTAATCTTACCTAACTCACCATTAGGTGTCATTACCATGTTACACTACACCTACCTCCAATCTAGGTGTCTCTTGATGAGGATCTTAAGGAGTGAGGTGGAAGATGGAGAAATTTTCAAAGAAAGAAAAGGAAATGGAAATGGAAAAACAAAACCAAAAAGAGAAACCAAGAGTCCAAAAAAAATCTCATTCACTCACCTCTCCCTCTCTCCCTCTCTCCCTCTCATTCTGGCTGAAACTTCTCCTTCCCCTTTCTCCCATTTGCACCACCCCTTCCACCACCATTCTCCTCCCTTAGCACCCCCTTGCACCACCAAGAACACCACTCTCTCCCCTTATCCTTCTAACACCAATTTCATCCCAAATTCTCTCCAAAAAAATCCAACATTTGAAGCTTTGGATTGAAGAGAGGGGGGGCTTTGGAGGAGTAGAGAAGCTCAAGGAAAAGCTCAAGTCCTTCAAGGAAATAAGAAGGGCCAAAGACTTTTAAGGATGACTTGTATAAGATAGGACTTCTAACATGTATGGTAGGATTTTAGTTTTAGGATTGTTCTTGTAGGAATTTCTAAACATCTTTAATAGAAGCTCTTACCTTTAGTTTTGTGAGATTAGGTTAAAAGTTGCTCCATAATTATGTTTAGGATACCAAGATGAAGTAGCCTAACATGTTAAAATTCATGCTATGTTTTATACCAGCTTCTAATAAATTCTTATGATATGCTTCATACCATGTTATGTTTTGCTATGTTGTGTTCACACCATACATGGTGTTTTTATCCAATGTTTAAGATGTGAAGTCATGATGTCATATTCAATTTATGCCATATGTAGCATATTGCATGTTGTTTATTATGTTCACTATGTTGGTTACAATGTGTTGTCTAACATATTACAATCTCATAGTTTACAATTTGGATATTAGTAATTACTATGCTAACTACATATACATGTTTCCTATTAATCTACATGTTATGCTTTCTATGCCATGTTCAATGCTAGAGAAATTATCATGCTTCATTCCATCTTTTGTGATTAAGCCTCATGCATATGAAATGGAATGTAGGAAAATTTATCGGTAGAGTATGAAAATTATCATTAATATTGTGGCATCCATGACTCTAATTGTAAGATGTTGATGTATCTTTATGCTTATGAGACTCACTATGTTGCCACGTTTAGGATGCTAGATTTGTATGTTAATTTTCGCTAATTTCCATGTTAGATGAACATGCCAAGGTCCTTGTTAAAATTAATATGCTTCTATATTGCAAATGTCCATGTAAGAACGAATATGCTTCAAATACCCATGTTGTTA